>SZWC01012966.1:40581-53581 GCA_023375785.1 Penium margaritaceum
CTCCCTCTCTCTCCCCCCCCCTCCCCTCCCTCCTTTCCTCTTTGAGGGAATGAGATAACCCTCTTAGCTACTGTCTGTGTGAGAGAGAATACGGTGTTTGTTACAACGGGGCAAACGTCACTAAGTTAGGTTAAAAGACGTCAAATATATGCTTGAAGAAGTAAGAGTTAAGTTGGAACAAACAAGCAAGTGCGTACATGTAGTTTCATCCACGTGCGCGCAACTAAGCGCACAAGTCCAACCAATCGGTTAGAAAATAGACTAAACCTGGCAACAAGCTCCAAAGCATTACCAAAGGAGAACTCGACAGCCCTACGGGCTCCTCGGTTGTCCGGATGAGAAACTGAAAAAGCGTCAAGCGCAGAAACAAAAACTTTACGCAACCTTATCATGACCGAGCAAGGATAGCGCCATTGAGAAAATGGACCCCGGGACGTGGTCACCGAGAAAACTCTAGAGACAACGTGAGGGCGCGCCGTTTGGTGCTGATGCTGTCAAAGCAGTCATCGAGTGTCCCGGCATACAAGCGAGCCATGGCGACAAGTCCGAAGGTCACTGTGACTGAGACACCAACACTCCTCCCTGACCCATAGACGCTACCCACCACAAGTGAGGAAGGGTCCCAGAACGACAGCAACGACAGCCCACCGTAAGGGGTATGAGACAAAGCCACACAAGAACTGCGGGCGAAGAGAGGAAGCAACAAGAGCGGGATATGAATCACTTAGGAGCAGAAGTTGGCGTAAGAATCCCAACATTACGCACAACAAACTTGAACTTGCCATTGCATGGCACTTTTGTGAGGAAGTCTGCACGCTGCCTACACGCTGTTGCCGCATGTCGACACCCACGACCAAGACATTGCCACGTGAAATATGCTCATGTACAAAGTGCTTCTCAATGCTGATGTGCTTGGTGCGCGTGTGACACATGCCATCATGCACTGCTATGCGGCGCGTGCTCTCATTGTCGCAACGAATGGTGATACAACCAATAGGCTAGCGCAACTACTGGATGAGATGACACAAGCAGATGCTTCCACAGACCCCAACCCCCAATGCGACGTACTCAGCCTCAGTCAAGCTCCGCGCTATGCAACCCTGCTTATCACTCTTCCATGAGACACCTGTACCTCCGACAAGGAAGATATAGCTGGACGAGTTGTGCTCATCACGATCATGGGCCCAATCGCTGTCAACAACAGACGGTTGTGCGCAAAAGCACAGGTGTGGGGTAGGTACGACATATCGCACCACGCGCAGAGTAGCCTCCAGATGGAGCTGACGCGGATGTTGTGAGAACTGCATAAAGAAGTTCATAGCAAAGGAATCATCTGCGCGGGTCGTGGTCCTGAGGAACATCAGGGAGCCAATGACTCGGAGGTACGTCGTGACATCGGCAGGCTCCCCCAAACGATCTGGGTCTGCTGATGTGAGGAGCCTCTATCCAGCGCGCGTCATATGCGTCGATGCAGAGGGGAGTGTGTTCAAGAGGTCAACAAAATGCTCCCCCAATGTCCCGACATAACCAGCCTGATGCACATGTAGTGTGCGACGCTGGCGATCACGCTCAGTCTCCATTCCCAGGAAGACACAAGCTGGACCAAGATCCTTCAATTTGTACACAAACTGGAGGAGATCCTTTAAAGCCTGGAAAGCCTGCAGGTCGGGGGACTCGATCAAGAGGCCGTCCACATAGAAAAGGACAGCGACGAAAGGTGCGGAGGAGGCACTCACGAATAGAGCTAGGTCCATTATGCTACGGTGATACCCGCCTCGCTCCAAGGTAGCGGAGATCTCGAGGTTCGAACAACGTGGAGATTGCTTAAAACCATACAAGGCCCTTCGGATGCGCCAGACCCTGTCTATGCCGTCCTTGAACCCTGTAGGCCGGATGAGATAGATCTCGACCTCGAGATTGCCATGCAAGAAGGCATTGCTCACGTCCATTTGGTGGAGCTCCCAGTCATGCTGTGTCACCTGACTCAGCAAGACTTTTGCCGTGGTGTACTTGCAAACAAGGGCAAAGGTGGGAGAATCCCTTGGCCGTAAGACAAGCCTTGTACCGCTCCACTGATCCATTTGGCCTCTCTTTCCTCCAAAACACCCAACGGGTTGATATGGCCTTACGACCAGGCAGAAACTTCACCTTCTCATAAACTCCATGCTCCTCAATTGCAACGAGTTCCTCATGCATAGCTTGCTCCAAGAGGGATGCATTTGCAGCGGAGCGTGCTTGTTGCACTATGTTCGGTTCAGGCACACATGGCATGGTGCCACTCGCAACGAGTGCGGTGGCAACAGAGGGATATGACAGAGGCTGAGTAGACCCGGTTGCTCGAATGGCTCGGTGGAACTAATCAGGGATGAGAGAATATCCAAGCACGGTGTTAGGCTGTACCACAGCCGCTGCCAAGCCAAGAGCGTCAGGACTAGAGATAAGAGTTGGTTGTATGGGGTCGATGATACCACTGCAAACAATGGACTGACTGCATAGGCCCAAAGTGGCCAGTTGAGACTGTACGATTGGCAGGCGGGGCATACTGAGGTGCAAACAACAACGGTCGCACACGACCGCCTGGCGCATGAACAAACAACAACGAGATGGGAAGCTACAAGAATGCGACTGGGTCTGCTGTCAATGGAACCACAACCGTTGACACAGGCGAAAGTGCAATAGGAGATGACGTAGATGCGGCAGGAGACGGTGTAGGCGTTGACACACGTGCGTCAGGAGAGGACGCAGGCGATGACGCAGAAGCGACAGGAGAGGACACATACGATGACGCACATGTAACAGGAAAGGATGCAGGAGATGGCACAGATGCGACCGGAGAGGACGCAGGCGATGACGTAGACGCGACGGGAGAGGATGCAGACGACGATGCAGACGCGACAGGAGATGATGCAGGCGGCGATATAGACACGACAAGAGATGATGTAGGCGGCGGCACCGATGCGGGGTACAGAGAGCAGCCACGACCAAAGGGTACTCCATAGAGACCACCTCCCCTTGGAGAAGAGAAGGGCACAATCGACGGGACAGATCGAGTGATGTTGTAAGAGAATGTACTCTCAAAGAAGAGAGCATCGCAAGACTCGACAAACCTACTATGCTCAGGACCCCAAAAGCGTCAGGCTCAGGACTGAGAGGAGACACCAAGGAAAGGACAGGGACAACCTCGAGGAGATAGCTTGCCATCAAGTTGGTCCTCAGGGAGCCAAAGGCAGGGATGCTGCCCCAGACACGAGCGAGACGAAGGTCAGTGTGACGACTGTGCCAACGCTCGAATGGCGTGAAATGACAGGGAAGAGGACCGTGGGGAGCGCGGTTCCAAACCCATGTCATATAAGACATGGCCTCGAAGGCAAACAACGGAGGGAGGCTAGACTCAACAAGAAGGGTACAAACACTGTCAGCAAGAGTGCGGTTCCAGAAATCTGACACTCCGTTCTGTTATGGTGTGTATGGAGTAGAGAGCTCCAGATGCACCTCTTGAGACTGGAGGAAGCGGGCCGTAGGACCCATGAACTCCCCACCACGATCAGAGCAAAATGCTAACAGCTTAAGCTGGCAAGTAAGCTCAGCCTGGACAAGCCAAGACTCAATTGTGGGGCCGGCATCGCTTTTATGGCGAAGGGCAAAGATCCAGTGAAAACATGAGAAGTCATCAGTGAGACACAAGACGTACCGACCGACACCTCTCAAAAATTCATCACGGAGAGGGTCCATGACATCTGCATGGACAAGGGCAAGGGGTTGCAGCGTGCGGGAGTCAGACAAAGGGAAAGACGGGCGATGCACCTTGCCTTGTGTGTAATCAAGATAGTCAGCAGTGCAAGGTGCAGGGAATGTGCCAGCAGGGTCAAGACCAACAACAGGCTGATGACGCAGAGGCTATGGATGGCAGTAGTATGCATGTGACGCAAGCGGCAATGGAGAAAATGTGTGTGCACAACGGTAAGCGAGGGAGCAACATGCACATGCGCTACGGTAGTGGCGGCGGGTGACGATGCAAACAAGGACACGATACAATTTTTCACAACGCAGACCGCGACGGATATGATGGCCAGACGACGGTAGTGACACAATGCCAACGCCACTAGATGAAACTAACTCCATGCCCTGAACATATAAGGTAGTGACCGACAGCAATATGACCTCAAGCGCTAGGATAAAAAGAACATCATGCAAGGAGACGTCACCCAACAGACCAACAAAACAAACAACACCAATGCCTTGAACTGACAGCATCTGGCGAGAGCCTGTGCGCACTAAGAGTATGTTAACGACAAGCCCCAATGTGATAAATATGACACGACATGACATCATGTGATGAGTGGCTTCGGAATCGATGATCCAGAAGCCACTCGACACACAAGACGAAGTGGGCACATGGCACTGCATGACACTGCAAAAAAATGCAGGAGAGTGCTTTGCACAATCAGAAGTCACAGCAAGAAGACGTGGCATGGTAAACGACTGCTAATGCTCAATCCACAAGCAACCCAACCCCACCACTCGACGCGCCCCGAAGGGCTCCATTCGACGAACAACGGTGACCCCCAGACTCGACAGCCAAAATCACACTGGAGGGAACATTCGGAGGCCGAGGGCAGGAAGGGAATGCAGAGGCTGGAGCGACTAGACCATGCTGCAACTCGTGAACTGATCGAGTCGATGGAGGAGAGGAAGATGGAGCTGCTGGCTGGAGCCATGATGTACGGGTATAGAGTGGAGAAGGTAGCCCAGAAAGGGTTGGATAGTACGCCGGCGGAAGCCAGTGCCACCCCGGGTAGGGCATCGCCATTACTGAGGACGTCGGTGTCGGCGGTGGAACAACTAACGTCATGACGACGGTGGTCTCCTACTGCACGGGGTCAGACTCCCATGCGCAAGGGTCTCGACCATAAGAAAGAGAGTGAAAAATAATGAATGACAAGACCTAAAAGCAGTCTCTCAGGATTGGTCTCCTTGTGGCACTGGGGCAACCCCCAGATGCCCGGGTCTCGACCAAGGAGCAAAAAGAAAAAGGAAGATAAAAAATAAAAATAAAAAAGAAGAAACAAAATAAAATAGACTGGCAGAAGAACAAGAAACGTGGCCTTGCAAAAGTGCTGCCAGGTTCATCCAAGATGGATTTTAGTGCGCCAAGAAGGGGCTGGCCAACTGTTTTTTTGTGCTTGTAAGCAAGCGAGCTCAAATCCGTCGATCGACGAGCTCGTCGATTGACGGGCTCGTTGATTAACAAGCTCGTTGATCGACGGGCTCGTCGGTCGGCGGGCCCGTCGAACAACGGAGCGATAACTACGGCACCTGCTGCTACTGCTGCTGCTGCTTGTGTTGCTAGTTTGCGAATGCTTCTGCGGCTAATCGCGCAAAAGGTTCGCTGCTGCGGCTGCTGCTGCTGCTGGTGGTGCTGATGCTGCTATTGCTGCTGCTATTGCTGCTGCTGCTGCTGTTGCTGCTGCTGCTGCTACTGTTGCTACGGCTACGATTGCTAGTGCATCAGCTCCACCATTGCTAAAGCTGCTGCTGCTGCTGCTTAGCTTCAGCTTCTACTCCTGGATCTGTTGGTGGCAGCAGGCAATGGAACAGCCGCATATCCAACTGCCGTGCGCAATGGTAGCTACAGCAGCTGTGACTTGTGGTGGCTGCTGGCACATGTGACAGATGCAGTTGCAACCGCTGTTGCTGCTGCTATAGCTGCTGTTGCGTGTTGATGCATGCGGCAGCTGTGGCAGCTGCAGCTGGAACGCAGTGGTTGCTGCGTCGGTTGCCGCTATTGCTTCAGTCAAGGCAGAATGCAGCTGCAGCTATTGCAGCAGCAGTCCCACACTGTTCTGGTTGTGGTGGCCTCAAACGCCGTCACCACCAAACGTCGCCCCCAAGATGGCCTCCGTGACGAGGGAAGCTACCAAAACATTTTGGCAGCATTCTTCTTCTGGCTCTGTTGGCGGACTACGTGATGTGAGTCCTCAGCTCAGGGCCTCCACGTTGCTGGGACCTGTACTCCCCATCCAGCCCAGTCCAGCCCAGCCCAGAGGTCTCTGCTGCTACTGCTGCTGCGTGCTGTTACGGTGGAGCTTGAGGATGGTTGTCTCTTGACAATTCTGATATCATGAGGGAATGAGATAACCCTCTTAGCTATTGTCCGTGTGAGAGAGAACACGGTGTGTGTTACAACGGGACAGACGACAGTAAGTTAGGTTAAGACGACAAATATATGCTTGAACAAGGAAGAGTGAAGTTAGAGCAAACAAGCAAGTGCATAACTAAGTGCACAAGTCCAACCTACCAGTTAGAAGTTAAATTAACCCGGCTACAAGCTCCAAAACAAGAGCAAAGGAGAACCCGGCAGCCATACGGGCTCCTCAGTTGTCCGAATGATAAATCGAAAGAAGCGTCAAGTGTAGAAACAGAAACTCTAGGCAATCATATCATGAACGAGCAAGGACAGTGCCATTCAGAAAATGGACCCCGGGACGTGGTCACCGAGAAAACTCTGGAGACAACGTGAGGGAGCGCCGGCTGGTGCTGATGCTGTCAATTCAGTCATCAAGTGTCCCGGCATACCAGCGAGCCATGACCAAAATTCCAAAGGTCACCGTGACTTACACACCAACATGTTGAACGGTGTGCACCTTGTCCACTGGCTAGCTGGCTGGTTGCACGGAAAGACAATGCATGCACTGCTCTATGGAGTAAGGAAGACGTCCCCTTGGTCTGTTATGAGATAGGCCAGGAATACACTGCCCATAATGGGTATGTGCCCTGGGGATCATCATAGGAAACACAACATTGTGGCCTAGTTGGGATAGGCGCCGGAGCTCAAGGGTCGCGGGCTCAATCCCCCGCGACGGCCACATTTTTCTTTGTGGCCCAAAATGGGACAGGAAGCTTCTAGGAAGCTTACTAGAGCCTGGCTTGAGCATGACACTTGGCGGTCTTAGGACACGCTAAGTAGGACTATAGGCTGAGGTTGGTTCCTGTGGAGCCACTATGAGCAGAAGCATTAGCAATGCTCTTCAAGTATAATAGCCTGTGCCGTGCATGCATCCATTTACATTTCTTGCCTTTGAGACTCCTCACAGAGTGTCCAACCAAGGGTAGACACTAAAGAACTTCATGCCGACTTTGTGAGGTTGCAAACCGAATAAACCTAAAGTGTGGATCCCTCGTTCGAGGGTGATATGTTATCTTGGTTGCAATACCAAGAACGTTTGGCGGCCTCCCATTTTGGGACCCGTTTTCTAGACCGTTGCTATCCGGCGCATTGACAAAGGGTGATGGGCCCACACTTCTGGTTCTAAGGCACGCTTCCAAGACCGACTCGTGCGTGGTCTTGCAGGGCGCACAGGTACAACAGGTACACGAAGATCGGACGGCTCCACTCTGCTCCATCGGCTCCATCGGCTTCTTCAGGTAGGGTGCACGCACGTGGCACACTAGGGGACGAGGAATAACTCTTTCCATGTTGGACAAGACCCTCGGGCCCCAATGGGATTAAGCTCTACCCCTTTTTTAGAAGGTGGTACGACCCCGAGTCCGTTCTCTCACGATGGCACCATCGCCTTAGGCAATCATTGGCGGGAGGGGTATGCAACGGAACCAACTCCACCTTTGACAACGGTTGCAGTCAGCAGTCTCATCAGCCTCATCGGCCTCAACAAAGCATAGTAGCAACAAAGTAGAGAAGACGAGCAACCGCAGGAAATGGCGGATCCGACTCAAGCCCGCCTTGAGGCGGGCATGTCCAAATTCACGGGGACAGGTTTTCCCTTGTGGAAATGGCAGTTTGATATTGTCATGAACGTGCGTGGCTACCTCGACATCCTAAAAGGGACCGAGACAGCACCCGCCGATGCGACAGTGACCACGCATGCGGTTGACCTTGCAGCATGGACGATGAAGAACAACATGGCTCTCGCCATTCTTGTGACGTCCATCAACGAGACTCAACACTCCCACATCACAGGATGCACGTTGGCTGTCGAGGCCTACGCAAAACCTCTCACGCGTGCATCAATCGAACACCCTACCAAAGCGACTCTTCATCTTCCAAAGGTGGATGTCGATGAGGGTGAGCGAAGGAGAATCGATACCCACATTTTTGTAGTTGTTCGACAACGTGCTGCAAGAGGTCCAGCAAATGGAATAGAATCTTGACTCCAACATGCGTGCCATGATCCTTCTGATGCTGTTGCCGGAAAGCTGGGGATCCTCGATCACCGTATTTGGCAGTTGGATGGAGGCAAATCTGACATATGAGGCTGTCGCCAAAAACGTCCGCAACGAGTCCTTGTGACGCACTGGCAGTGAGGCAAACATCTCAGCCTATGCCTCTCGCTTCGGTGGACAAGGTGCAAGCTCTCGCTCCAGTCAAGGCAACAGCAGAAGCGGTGGCGGTGGAGGGAAAGGCAATGGTGGTGGGAAGCGTTCCAAGAAGCCCGGTAACTGTCACAACTGTGGCAAGGCTGGGCACTGGGCTAGGGACTATCGTAGTCCCAAGGAACAAAGGTGGGAAGGAGAAGAAGGAGCTCACCAACATGATGGCTAGAGGGTTATCCATGAAGGGAGCAGCGATCCTTAGGCCCGGGGCATTCGTCCTTGACTCGGGCACCAACCACCACTCATCAAAAGAGAAGGGTGGACTTGTCTCCATTGCTGAATCTTTCATGCGCATCAAGTGTGCAAATAGCGGTGTCGTCCAAGCCATGGGCAAAGGGGACAAGGTGATCACGTTCAACGTGAACGGTGCGGAGAAGGAGGTCAACCTTCAAAAGGTGGTGTACATGTCCTCCTTTGCAGCCAACTTGCTGTCAGTCTCACAAATCACCGACAACAACATGACAGTGGTGTTCACCAACAAGGAAGCTGTGTTCCTAAAGAACGAGGAAATCAAGATTTTGTACGCCAAAGACGACCTCATGCTTTAAGTTCCAAGATTCGACCGCCTCTACATGCTTCAAACCAAAGTCACCAAGGCGTCGGATGAGGGATTCGCATGTGCCACCAAGACAGTGGTACCGGAGCCAAAGGATGCACTGTCGGCGACCGTTGCGGCCACCACATCAACCAAAGACACTGACGCTGAGCTGTGACACCGGCGATTTGGCCGCGTGGCCAACAACACGCTGTAGAAGATACAGGAGCAAGAGGTAGTCCGCGGAATGGAAGGGTGCACCATGAAGCATGGTGAAGGATGTAAATTGTGTGAACCATGCCTCCAAGAGAAGGCAAAGAAGAAGTCATTTGGGAGGGGAGGTCAACAAGCAGAGTATGTCTTAGAACTCATACACAGTGACGTGTGTGGACCCTTCCGCACAATGTCTAATGGAGGAAGAAAGTACTTCCTGACCTTCATTGATGACCACAGCTGCAAGTTGTGCATCCACTTCCTCAAAACAAAGGGAGAGGTCAAGGAGAAGCTCCTCGAGTTCGTCGCCATGGTAGAGCGGCAAACGTCCAAGAAAATGAAGACGCTCCAAAGTGACAACAGGGGTGAGTACGAGGCATGCAAGCCTTGGCTCAAGCATCATGGCATCCGCCATGAGCAAACCACCCCTTACAACCCCCAAAGCAACGACGTTGCCGAGAGGATAAACTAGACCCTGCTCAGTATGGTGCGAAGCATGCTCTTCGACGCCAAGCTCCCACCTCACTTTTGGGCAGAAGCAGCAACAACGGCCTGCTAACTCTTGAACCTCACACCAGCAACCGCCTTACAGAAGCGTGGAAAGGAACAGGACAAATAGCTGAAGACCCCATAGGAAGCATGGTCGGGAATGAAACCCTACGCATCTCATCTGAAAGTGTTCGGGTCAACTGCATGGGTGAAGATCCACTCGGGAGAAGGTGGAGGCAAGCTCGACGCATGTTCCAAGAAGTGCGTCATGGTTGGGTGCAACACGTCACACAAAGCCTATCGGCTTTGGGACCAGGAAGCAGGCAATCTCGTGAGGAGCCACGACGTAGTGTTGGACGAACGCACCCTTGGAAAGGGAAAGCTACTGGACACGATCCTCGCTCCCAAAGCGGGAGAGTGGATAGTGTTGCTTGAGTCTGGAGACCAAGCACCCGACAACTGGCTCGCTTTACCAGCAGGTGATGGGAATTGGAGAGTAGCTGCGGAGGATGACGCAACATCTGACATGGACGCGGGTGCTGAGGCGTCCGGGGCTTTCGAGTCTGACTTGGAGTATGATGACTCTTCTGATGACGACGACGACGACACACCACCACCTGTGGAAGCACTAGCACCAAAGGAAGAAACCGCACCAGCACCCCGACGCAGTTTGCAACCAAAGAAAGCACCTTTGTGGTATGAGGATGATTGGACTGGCCTTAGCTGGTCGTGCATGGCGCAGGGAGAGCCATCCACATTGGCAGAGACGATGAATGGCCCAGATGCGGCCAAGTGGAAGGAGGCAGTGGACAGTGAGCTCGCGTCCATTGCCGAGAACGGCACGTGGGTGCTGGTGGATAGACCCGACAAGGCTCACGTGGTGGGATCCAAGTGGGTCCTCCGAGTGAAGAAGAAGCAAGATGGCAAAATTGAAAAGTTCAAGGCAAGTGTAGTGGCAAAGGGGTTCTCTCAATGCCCGGGCTCTGAGTACGATGAGACGTTCGTGCCTGTCGTGACGTTTGCCTCCATCCACTCTCCCTTTTCCATCGCAACCGCAAAGAACCTGGAGATACACCTAATGGAAGTCACGACAGCTTTCTTCTATGGGAAGCTAGACAAGGAAGTGCTAATGGAGGTGTCCGAAGGAGTCAAAACTCCCGAGGGCAAGGTGTGTAAGTTGGTGAAAGCGCTCTACGGGCTGAAACAGACCCCAAGGATATGGTACAAAGAGATGGACGGTTTCATGACCAATCTCTCCTTCGCGCATTGCCAAAATGATCCGAGCATGTACGTGCGCGATGATAGGAGTGGGCTCATACTGGTTGCACTCCATGTGGATGATATGATTATCTGCTCTTCTTCGGTCGAGCTGTTGGATAAGCTGAAGTCTGACCTCAGCAAAAGTTTCAAAATGAAGGACATGGGTCCTCTCGAGTACTACCTCAGGATTTCCATCCACTGCAACCGAGCAGCAGGTACCATTGAACTCAACCAAACCAAATACATCGGTGAGGTACTAAAGTGCTATCACATGGAAGACTGCAAACCTGTCAGCACCCCAATGACGACTGATGCAAAACTGAAGGCCTCAATGTTGCCAAGCAATGAAGCAGAACAAAGGGAGATGAAAGACACCCCCTACCAGTCCGCCGTGGGCAGCAATATGTACGCCATGGTCGGTACTCGTCCGGACATCTGCTATGCTGTGGGACAAGTGAGCAGGTTCGTGGCCAACCCAGGGCTACAACATTGGCAGGAAGTCAAGCGCATCTTGCGGTACCTGCAAAAGACATGTCACATGGGCCTCGTCCTTGGAGGCCAAGAAGGTACGGACCCCCTCCGCCTGAAGTGCTATACCGACGCCGACTGGGGAGGAAATCTTGATGACCGGAAATCCACCTCTGGATACGTGTGCATCTTGAATGGCACAACCATCTCATGGGCCAACAGGAAGCAAGATTGTGTTTCGGTGTCCTCGGCTGAGGCAGAGTACGTTTCTTTGTCTGAGTTGTGCAAGGAGACTCAGTGGTTGCGCAGTCTACTTGGCAAAATGACAGTGCCACAGGAGGATGCCACAGTTGTACACGTGGACAACATGAGTGCCATCTCGATGGCTAAAGATGAGATCATCTCCCGGCGAACGAAGCACATCGACAGACGTTACCACTACTCACGTGACCTGGTCATGAAGAACGTGGTGGACTTGCAGCACTGCGGAACCAAGAGCATGCTTGCTGGCTGCATGACCAAGCCATTGGAGAGCGACATGCACTATGCAGGCATTCGTGGATTCGGCATGAGGAGTTCGGCAAAGGAAGGGTGAGCCCCAAGGCATCGGTGGAGCCCAATGGGTGACAGATGGACAGAGGTGCAAGGGAGACATTTGTTTAACAATATGCACCTTGTCCACTGGCTAGCTGGCTGGTTGCACGGAAAGACAAGGCATGCACTGCTCTATGGAGTACGTCCCCTTGGTCTGTTCTGAGATAGGCCAGGAATGCACTGTCCATTATGGTAATGTCCCCTGGGGATCATTATAGGAAACACAACATTGTGGCCTAGTTGGGATAGGCGCCGAAGCTGAAGGGTCGTAGGGTCAAACCCTGCGACGACCGCATTTTTATTTGTGGCCCAAAATGGGACAGGAAGCTTCTAGGAAGCTTACTAGAGCCTGGCTCGAGGATGACACTTGGCGGTCTTAGGACGTGCCACGTAGGACTGTAGGCTGACGTTGGTTCCTGTGGAGCCACTATGAGCAGAAGCATTAGCAATACTCTGCAAGTATAAAAACCTGTGCCTTGCATGCATCCATTTACAGTTCTTGCCTTTGAGACTCCTCATAGAGTGTCCAACCAAGGGTAGACACTAAAGAACTTCATGCGGACTTCATGAGGTTACGAACCGAACGAACCTAAAGTGTGGATCCCTCGTTTGAGGGTGATATGTTATCTTGGTTGCAATACCAAGAGCGGTTGGCGGTCTCCCATTTCGGGACCCGTTTTCTTAGACCGTTGCTATCCGGTGCATTGACACAACACTCCCTTCCTCTCCTCGTCCCTCCCTCCCTCTATCCATTCCTCCATTCCTCCATTCCTCCGTCCCTCACTCCCTCCTTCCCTCCCTCCCTCCCTCTCCTCCCTCTCTCCCCTCCCTCCCTCATTCTTTCCCTCCCTCCCTCTCTCCCCTCCCTCCCTCCATCCCCTCCCTCCCTCCCTCCCTCCCTCCCCTCCCTCCTTTTCCTCCTCCTCCTCTCTCTCTCCCTCGCTCTCTCTTCCTCTCTCTCCCTCTCTCTCTCTCTCTCTCCCTCTCTCTCTTCCTCTCTCTCTCTCATCCTTCCTCTCTCTCTCTCTCTCTCTCTCTCTCTCTCTCTCT
>SZWC01012966.1:53661-68909 GCA_023375785.1 Penium margaritaceum
CTTCCTCCCTCCCTCCCTCCCTTGAGAAGTTGCTAGGAAGCTTCCTAGCCTTGCAGTTGCTGACATGACGACACTACATAGTGCACTGACGCGCTAGCAAGCAAGCAGGTGCAAGGGAAAAAAAGGGTTAGGCTAGGGAGACATGCAAAGCATTATAAGCTCAAATAACTTAGTAATGCTGGGAGAGATGACAACTGACAAGCACACAGTATAAATAGGTGCTACGGCACACCGTGGGTGACGCACGCGGTAGTGTTGATTTGTCCTAAAATTGGCCAAAAACCATCGTTTTGACCCTAACTGTGTGCACAGGCATCCAAATTCAACACCGTATGAACCTACAGATGCAAAATATTGAGCCAAACACTAAGAATATGAACATGGAAAGGTCCAGCATTTATTGGTGGATACACAATAAAAAACATGAAAATCAGGTTCAAGAGCCAATCCATCGAGAGAATTCTACTGAGTGTTGAAAAACTGCGGAGCAGCCGAGCAAGCACTTGGGATACCATGGTATCTGTCTGGCAGATGCTGGTGGGTGGAGTCACCACCTGTTGGTGCTTCGGTGCCGATTGGATCCGCATTAGGGATCTACAGAAGCATGGACACGACCCAATGGTCGAAGTAAGCTGTACAAACAGACAAGGATGAATCACATCACATAACTCCCCCATGACCCCACGGTACGCATGTCCATCCACATGCAGATCTGACACAAGTACGCAACGAGATGCTCAACAGTCCATACTCACACACCTCACTCTCAGCCATTCTCAGGCAAGGGGTGAAGCCGGACAGAATGAATGGCCACCATGAACGTTCCGCACGCCAGTGCCTTGGTCAGGATGTCAGCCAGGTGCATGTCCGTGCCGACCTAGACGACAGAGATCAACTATCACTCCACAAGATCACTCACAAGATGATGCTCAACAACAACATGTTTTGTACGTGCATGTTTCACACCAGAGTTATCTGCCATGGCGAAAGAAATTTGGTTGTCACAATGCAGAATGATACAAGGCAGAGACGCACGCAACTCACAAAAGAGACGCTACAGCCACACCGCCTCAGCAGTCGCTGTCCCTGGGGGTAGGGACTCATCTTATCCTCTGATGAGCTACATGAAGTACCACCTTGCTTGTCATTGTGCCATGACACAGTGGTGCCGTGGAGCAGGAACATGTAGCCTGTCCGACTGCATCCCTCACGGATCCACACCCGGCCATTGTGTATGTAGTCGTCGACTACTACTAAACACATCCATCAAAGTAGAACTTGAGGTACGGCATGGAAACCACATATTGTCCATGAAGGACCTTGGTCCTGTGGCCGTGTGAGAGGCTCTCGCTCAAGGATAGTGCAAGAACTCTGCAAGGAATTTGACGACGAAGGTGATGTCATGTCGTGTTGCATTGGCCAAGTACATCACAGAGCCAAGTACACGGTCATGTCTACTTTCTCCCCCAGTTGTGTTGGATCATCCACCTTTAGAGCATCCTACCTGTCAGGTGTGATGAGGATGGAGGATGTGGGAAATGCATCGAGGAGGTTAGCAAACCACCCTCCCCGTAACGCGAGTGTAGTATGCCTGATGTAGTAAGAGTGTGTGTGTTGATGATCATGTACGACCTCCATAGTGAGAAACAAAGCTACAGGACCAAGGTCCTTCATCTTGTAGGCAACCTCAATGTCTGCCTTGGCCTCCTTCAAGACCTCCAATGAAAGAGAAGCAATGAAGAGGCCATCCACATGGATACGGATGGTGGTAAAGCTCTCAGCTGTACGTGTGAGAAAGAGTGAAGTATTAGTGTTATTGTGCACATACACGACACATGTCAGTGTGCCACTAATCTCTTCGTTCCTAGATGGGAATGACTGCTTCATTTGGTACAAGGCCTTGTGCAAGCGTCAGAAACTGTCGCACAACCCTGGTGACTATACCATGTAGATCTCATCCTCTAGATTTCCATGGAGGAACACGTTTTTCACATCCACCTGGTGTAACTCCCACTAATGGTGAGCAAAAACCCTCAACAGGGTGTGAGCGGTGGCCATATGACCAACTGTGATAAACGTGTCAGTGAAATACACATCCTCAACCTGTGAGAACCCCTTAACCGTCAAGCGGGCCTTGTGGTGATCGAGTGTGCACCATGCTTCACCTTCTTACAAAAGACTCACTTGGCCCATACATCCTTCTGCACAGGCGGGAGGTTGATAAGCTCATAATCACCGTGCTCACGGATAGCTCTCAGCTCATACTCACAAGCAGTACGCCATATCTGTACGTCGTCAGCCAAGAGTGCCTCCTTCAACCTGCTTGGATCAGGCAATGTCGAGGGAGTGCACCTGGTGGCAAAAACGCACGCCTCTGGACTCGGTCTGACCTTGAAAAGATGAACTACGATTCCCAAGTGACTGAAAACTCACGGGAGACCAACTCGTAGCCGATAGGGCACGCTAGGTGCACCTCAGTGTAGTCTTACTTGGCACTCAAGCCAAGGGCCTTCGTGCCAGGCTCGCCACTCTGAACATTAAGGGTCGGACATCTACGTCCCAAGTGAGCAGTTCGCAAAGCCCTAGAGGCATATGGTTAGAGACGACCACCGGGCTCGTGGGAGTAGCCCGATGCTGAGTTGCTCAACTCAGGCTGCGGAGTAGGCTGCTGGGCCACAGTCATAGGGGCTGTGGACTTGCAGGGAAGGGAAGAGGGTGTAGGAGAAACATGGACAGGTATTGCTCGCATGAAGGGGAAGCAGGTGCAGGCACAGGAGTAGGTGTGAGTGGAGATTCGATCACTGCCGCGGGATCAGGTGTGCCAGAGGGAACTAATTCTCGGACAAATCAAGTGTGCCAGATAGAACTGATGCTGGCAAGGGATCAGGTATCCCAGAGGAGACTAACACTCGCACGGAATCAAGTCTGCTAGAGGGGAATGACACTAGCACGAGGTGAGGTGTGCCAAAGGAAACCGACGAGGCTACTGGATCCACAACTAAGATGGCCAGATCATCAGAAGCTAAGGCTGCACACGAATCCCGGGACTCGTGAATCGACTTCACGAATCCCAAATTCGGATTCAGATTCACGAATCCAGATCCAGGGGTTGGCCTTGTTTGGGATTCGGCAATCGACTGTCGAATCCTATGGAGGGGGAAGGGGATGGGGCACAGAGGGAAATTCCTTTACTTTTGAGTTCACATCTGCCGACGGGCATGCAACACAATCCAACAGTCCCAAAGCAGCGATACGGAGTTTTGGAGTTTTTTTTACTCACGAATCCTCAAGCGGCCACTGCCGGGGCCAGCTGGGCTCCAGTCGTGCGTGCACACGACTTCCTGACTCAGCATGACACGTGTGCGGTCTGACCTGTGGCTGTGACAATCTTAAACCATCACATAATTACTTGTAGTTCGAGGAGGTTTTTTTGCTTTTTTGTTTTGTATGGACAACCGTCAAGCACTTGCACGTCTGTGAGAGTCACCCAGGCTTGGAAGATGGAGTCTTGCACATTTAGGCCCAGAGAACCACCAATCCTGTCAGCTACACTCGGAATCTGGCCTCCAAGTGGTGTGTGCGAGGTTAGCTGCACAACATGTCCGCCATCATCAATCTCAGTGGGAGTCCGCCAAAAAGTTTTTCTGTCCGTATCCCTGTTTGCAGCCTCCAAAAAAATAAACAAAACACTAAGTGGAAGTCGCCACGTGTCATGCTTTAGAAGTGTCAGCGCTGCAAGTACCTACAACTTCGTTGCTGCCTTGATGCACATCCTCGACCATAGTTGAAATGAAAAACCTATGTAAATGTTGCCTCACACCATATGCCCATGTCTTCCGAGTCAAGTTTGACAAATCTTGCTAACTACAACTAGCAAAAAAGCCTCATTGGACTTGGAGGGATTGACGAATCCGGGTTGATTGGTGAATCCGGGCCTTGAATTTGCGAATCTGGATCCAAGTTTTGATTCAGACTCACGAATTCAAATCCAGTCTCAGATGCACCAAATCGGATTTGGTGTGCAGCCTTATCAGTAGCCGAAGACCGGACCACAGGTGAGGAGGCTCAGACGGACCCATCTACACGACTAAACTCCCCCATTGGACAGGAATCCACAAAAGTGGGAACGTGGTCGACGGCCAACGACAGGATGCTGGACAGGTCGTGGTAGGTGAAAATCTAAAAGGAAAGAGTGTCTCAAGACTCAACAATGCGATAGCAAGCGGGGTCCCTGTTGAAAAATTGCCCCTTCGTATGCCCAAGTGCGGCACCGGGAGGCGCCACCAAGCCCGAAGTTGACGAGTCGTTGAATCTGGTGGAAGTTGTTTAACCAGAATCGGAAAAGTAACAAAGGAGATATGAGCTTTCAAAGTTCGGGTGTGCGCGGCGGTTCTGGGAGCCAGGCGTGACTCAACTTTCGGTGAAAAATCGACCGGACCGAGTAACGAATGTCCATCTGGGGATTTTTCCCCGGAAGACTGCCGAGGCGTCCGGTGGATCATACCCACCGTATCCAGTAGTTTAGGTTGTTACTGAGGGACTTGGCCAAAATCCTGGCTCGACGTCCGAAACTCAGTAGTACATTTCGTTACTCAGGGACTTCGTCAAAATTCTGACTGCAGGTC
This sequence comes from Penium margaritaceum, assembly GCA_023375785.1. Classification (NCBI taxonomy): domain Eukaryota; kingdom Viridiplantae; phylum Streptophyta; class Zygnematophyceae; order Desmidiales; family Peniaceae; genus Penium; species Penium margaritaceum. The sequence continues at coordinate 58,287 of SZWC01012966.1, forward strand.
CGTGGAAAGGTTTCAAACCCTGTCACACCCCATCATCAAACTCAACCCAAAAGTGGGGGAAGTGCGTCAAAACAGTGCAGGGGATCCCTCCATCATGTGTAAAGGAATCTGTGCCTTGGAAAGGGCTCTTCACATGTGAAGGAAGGCGCCACAACGTGTGTGCACCATGGAGGCGTTAGGCGTACCTGTGGTGGGTGAGACCTGCACTTTGGCAAGCGTAACTTGGGCTATGCTTGGCCAAATCGCACACCGTTTGGTGCGATGGAGAGCTCATGTCCATGTGCAAAAGCTAATGCAAAATGCCGTTGTTCCCTTCGCAATCTGACTGTCTCTAAATTCCTGCTCACATAGCGTGAGGCAACCAGAAAGCTCACCCTGAGTCTCAGATTTGCTCGAAAGGAAAGACGTGAACCACAAGAAACAGGGAAAACACACGTCGGGACTGCACCACGTTGTACTCCTGACAGTCCCAAAAGCGCCAGACCTTTGTCCACGGGGATGTGTCGAGGAAGGCACACATACGACCCCGCGGTGAGACTTTGGGCCCCTGCTGCTCCCGGGTGTAAAAGACACATGCGAGGTACCTCAAAACACAAGCGAGACGGAGATCGACGCGATGGCTGTACCGCAGCTCGTACTGTGTGACATGGTCTAAAAGAGGACCATGCGGCAGGCGGTTCTAGATCCATGTTATGTAGAGAAACCCTCAAATACGAAGGAATCTTGAAGACCACACTCAGACATGGCACGGATCGCATCCTCCATGGTGCGGTTCCAATGCTCAAACACATCGTTCTGCTGTGGTGTAGCAGGGGCGGAGAGCTCATGAAGGACATCGTGCTTAGCAGAGTAGGCATCAATTGTACATAAGAACTTGCCTCTACCATTTAGGAGGAACTTGTGAAGAGTGTGACAAGGTTGGCGCTCAGACATCACCAACCACAGGTTGACCGCTAGGACATCATCGTTCTTGTGGCGGAGGCTATAGTCCCACTCGCATCCAAATTATATCATCAGTCAGAGTGAGAAAATATCGACCCCGGTCTACGAGAGACTTGATTGGAAAAGGACCAAGGAGGTCCCTGTGGACCAACTCTAGCCCACGTTGTACGGAGAAGTGGAGTCAGGATAAGAGCAGCGATGCATCTTAACTAGGGCATAACAAAGGCAATCAATCTTGGATGGCTTTTTTAAGGAAGCCACGTCAAGACCAAGGGCTGGCTAAGTTCAAATGAGCTTGGATATGATGTCCGAACTCGCAGTGTACAGGCGGTGATGCAACAAGCATTGATGCTAAGGGGAGAGAGCAACATTGACAAACAAAGGTGCTGATGAGGAAGAGGGAGAAGAAGTAGAGGGAGTACAACGAGACACAAGATATAGGTCGTCAACAACGAGGACACGAAGAACAATGGTACGGGTGTCCAAATCAGGCAGTGGTAACATTAGCACAGTGCTCAACAGTATGACCCATCTTGGTGCATGCACGGACAAAGAGCAGGCTGAGCTCAAGAGCAAGGACAAAGATAACATTAGCATTGTACAAGGGGTCAGAAGGACTATCAAACCACACAACTCCAACTCCTTGGAAAAGTAACAACTGACCAAACCCTGTGCAAACAGACAAAACAAAAACCATGGGACCGAGCACAAAGAAGTCACTACGACGACAAATCATGTGATGGTGGCACAAAAGTCAAGGATCCAGGTACCACTTGGCTTAGGACCAGCCCTTGACACTCAACAACATGCCACATAAGAGTACGGAACTATGAATCGTCAAGCAAGTCGGTACTGTAAGGGCCATCCTCATCACAGGCTGACTCAGCTACCCCACAAGCATCATCACAAGCAACAGACACAATAGGACAAGCTGTCTAGGGACCATCCGGCTGTGACATCACACTTGCACCTCTCTGAGAACAAAGTACCACCAGCCAACGCAGCTTCGTAACCGTGCGATCCTAAGGGTCCAGATTAACGATGCTACCTGGTGAAACGTCTACGTCTTCTAAAGTCATGGTCGTGGTTGAACCCATCCGTGTGTCACTGCAAGACATCTGTTGCACGTGTGTCACATGGAGGCCGTGCATGATCCAAGGCCAATCAAGGGGATGCTCGCACTCCGTGTAGTAGTAAGCGCCTCCATAATTGTAGCAATGGACAGAACATCCACTGCCACTGCCCGTCGGCTACTACTGCTGCTGCTGTCCCTTGCCATGTCTTTTTTCCTACTCTTCCCCTGTGCGGCAGATACAATGCCCTGAGTGTAGCCGTTTGGGGTAGAGGAGGAGGAGGAGGAGAAAGCGATGGAGGTGGGATTAGCAAACAGGGACATAGGCTTATGAGGGATCACAGTTTGTGCTGCAAAAAGTGGAATCTACAGATGTACGATAGCGGCCTCATGAGCTGATGTTACTTCGAGAAATTAGTGATGAGCGAAAGGAAGTAGCTACAGTATCTCTGATTATTAGGACCACAAGGTCGAAGCCCATACATAGCTTCACGTGGTCACAGTGTGCCCCCATCATTGCAACGTTGAGTACCTGCAGCATGCCACCAATGTAACGTTAAGTACCTGCATCCTTGTCACCCTCTGTGTGCGGTGTGGTTACTGCGCAGCCATGTGGTTGTTGCATAGTTTTGCAACAGTTCTACACAGATTTAATGTAGTGCAGGACAGCAGGCGCAACTACTACTGACTCTGCACTGCTGCTGCTATTGCTGCAGCTGCTGCTACTGTTGCTATTATGCTACTGCACTTGCTGTCGCTATTATCATGCTACTACAGCTTCTGTTACTGCTGGCGTTGTAGCAGTTGTAATGCTACTACTACGACATTGCTGGTTCTGTTGCTGCCGCTACGCTGCTACTACTAGTGTGGTTGATGTTGCCGCTACTGCTGCTCGCTACTGCTACCACTGTGCACTGGCATGGCCGCTGCGCACTGCTGCTACTCACAACCACCAACACAAGCTGCTTCTACAAGCTACTCATCCCCCTTCTTTTGTGCCATGGGTCGTATCCAGATAAGTTGGTGCTGCTCCCTGGTGCTACGCTGCTGCTTGGTGTGGCTACTGCAACTCCTCGATGCCGATACTGCTGCTATTGTGACGGTGGCAATAACTCACACCGCAATGGGTGATGTTGCTGCCCACTCTAGCGGTCATGCGTTGATGCTGCTATTGCTCATGTTGGATGATGTCTTTACTGGTGACATCTACTAAAAGGACTCCTAGGATATGGCTGATGTAGTGACTCTCACCACTGCTTTCAATGTTGTGTCTCTGTGGCGTAGCCCAGTGAGGAAGATCTCACCGCTCTGATACCATGGGAAGTTGCTTAGAAGCTTCATAGCCTTGCTGACAGTGACGTGGCCACATTGTCTAGTCAGCTGATGCACCACCAAGCAAGCAGATGCAAGAAACAACAAGGGTTAGGCTAGGCAAACCCGCGAAGTCTCATAAGCTCAAATAGCTTACTAACGCAGAGAGAGATGACAAGTAACAAGCACACACCATAAACACCTGTTGCGGCGCATGGCAGGTGACGCAAACTGAAGTGTCAGTTTTGCCTGAAACCAGCCAAAACCATTATTCTGGCCATAACTCTGCGCAGAGGAATCCAAACGCAACACCATCTGAACGTAGAGATTTAAATCTTGAGCAGAATGCTATGACTGGTAACACAGACAGGTCTGGCATTGATCAGTGGACACAAAATGAAAATCAGGCTCAAGAGTTACCCCAACAAACACCCTAGACGCCATGGCAACTGTCTACCAGCTGCTCGTGGGTGGAGCCACCACCTGTTAGTGCTGCAGTGCCAGTTGGGTCCGCATTTGGGATCTGCACGAGCATGGACCCAACGGAGTGGTCAGAGTAAGTTGTACAAACAGACAAGGAAATTTCAAATCACAATATCCTTCCCTCCCTCCCTCCCTCCCTCCCTCTCTCTCTCTCTCTCTCTCTCTCTCTCTCTCTCTCTCTCTCTCTCTCTCTCTCTCTCTCTCTCTCTCTCTCTCTCTCTCTCTCTCTCTCTCTCTCTCTCTCTCTCTCTCTCTCTCTCTCTCTCTCTCTCTCTCTCTCTCTCTCTCTCTCTCTCTCTCTCTCCATACACACACACACACATACATACATACATACATACATACATACATACATACATACATACATACATACATACATACATACATACATACATACATACATACATACATACATACATACATACATACATACATACATATGTATGTATATGTTGTTGTGGGGTCTGGAAAATACTTATTTCTGCCAGCGCAGGAACTTCAATTGAAGTGTGTTCTCTGTTGCGTCCTGACTTACTGCCTTAGCAACACTAGGTGCACAGTTGTGAAAGGGAAATCTTGCAGTCAATACTTGGTGAGTTATTGAGTGATTTAACAACAAGAATGAGACTTGGTGGGATACCCCTCGCACACTAACCTAGGCCCTGGAAGAATCACTTTAGGGCATGCAGGCCCATACTAGAAAAAACATGAGCTCTGGTGGTAAGGAGAAAACTTGCAACACCAACATTTGGCTATGTTTGGAAAGGGAGAGAGTACTAATAGTGTTTTTGGTCAGTTAGTGGCCCATTGCACCTGTAATTCCCTCTTGTCTTTCTCCACATGCTCATATCACACACTTGTACATGAGATTGAGGGTTGGAGCTGTGCTGGAGCTGTGCCCCACAAGATGGGAGCCACCAGTGGTGAAGCTTGTGCATTTTGCCAGCAGCAGCTCATTCTCAAGATGTGGCCCATGGCCACATAACGTGTGCTCTTGTGGTTTCTCACATTTGGTTTTTGTTGTGGAGAGCTCTAGCTCATTGAAACTTTAGGATACCTCGGATATCTACAAATCTGCATGTGGATTTGTGTGGAAGTCACATTCCGTTGGCCGGGTACTGATCCTTAGGGGACCACCTAGGCAGATTAATTCTGTGCCATGGTTCCGTCTATGCCGAGAGGTCGGGCTCACCCCTGGGTGGCGGTGGGATCTCGGCTTGCATCAAACACAATTGAGAGTCCTGCTCACCGGCCTTGCCTTTATCTCACTCCCCTTGTACTAAATTTTATCTTAACTTTTATATTATTCTAAGGTTCATGAGATTTTATCCATGGCATGTCACACGTGGGGGTCACCCCATGCCCCTCTCTCCTCACATGTCATGCTTCTACGTTTCAGGAGAATAACTACTGGTATCAAAACAGGAGGGACCATCCCTCCTGCAATCTGCATCTTTTCTGTTTGGGACCAGTCTCGGACCCCTCACCACAGTGTCACAGCTGCTCCTTGCAGTTGTTGTCTCATCGGCAGCACCAGCTTGGGTGGCGCTTTTCCGCTATAACAGCATTCCATGCAACAACAGTAGGGACACTTGCCACCAGCCATCTTAGCATTAGCTTGATTCCCTAATCTTGGAGTGACAGTACCGCCACCACAATACTAGGTTACAGTGGCGACATCCTCCTAAGTAGCATCTTCATGCTCCCGTCACTCCAGCCGCACCTGCAGCACCAGCAAATTCTTCACATTGCTGCTGCTGCCGAAATTCTTAGCGTCTGACCATCGCGGCATCTGCACTCTCATCAGCGGGATTGGCGGCACTTGCTTGCCACGTCAACAGCCACAGTAGCAGTGTTAGCTATCTCTGCACACAGCCGCCTTCTCCATCCCGATCTTGACACCTGATTCCTTGGGTGACTGGTCTATCGCCAAAACCCTAGAGAGTAGCAGCAACATCTTCCTAAGCAGCATCTACCTGTTCCCGCTAGTGTAGCCACATCCGCAGGCGCAGAAGCTTACACCCGCTACTACTACTGCATGCATTCTTGGCATGTGACCATCGTGGCATCTGCTCTCTTATCGGTAGGCTCGGCAGCATCTACTTGCAGCCACATCAACGACCGTAGCAGTGCCACCAGAATTCTCTGCATACTGCCACCTTCACCATCTTGATCTTGAAACCCGAATCTTGGGGTAATAGCTCTGACACCGCAACCCTGAAAAAGCATCAAAAGACTCCTAAAAAGTATCCACCTGCTCCTGCACCCACACAATCAGCAGCTTTTCATCGCCGTTGCAGCTGCTTGCACTCTCTCAGCATCTGACTGCAGCGGCATTTGCAACCTCATCTGTGGGATCGACGACAACCGTTTGCAGCCACATCAGCGATGTGCGTCCACGGTGTTGATAGCCGCTCCTAGCGTCCACGATCTCATGGTTGACTCATGGGAAACCTCACCCTCTTCTGCCAGAATTTGTGACCACAAGGAGGTCTAGTCCCGAGTGCGACCACAAGCCAATACGCTGGGATGGACCGGACAAGAACGACAACAACGTTCCGCTTTGTGTGCGCATTCTGGCGGCAAAATACTTGTGTGACGACATCCGCCAGCTTGAGGAGATGAGAGATCATAGGGTTGAGGCATTGCTGTACACTACTGAGTGTCTCCCTGAGTCTACTCCAGGAATGCAGCCTCATGTGTCAAAACCTCCTCTTGATAGTACCTCTGACACGTCTCCAGCCAGTGAAACCAGTGAACGTGAGGAACCAGAACATTCTCCCCTTCTTCCTGCTCGTGCAGGCACTCTCAGTCTTGCCGGGGAAGTGCTAGATGCTGTGACAGGTGCAGCTGCCATATTCTCCGCCACAGTCCAAGCCAGCAGGGCTCCCCACTGGAATGGCAGTTGGACGGGCGGCGGCTTACTCGCCACCTCTCACTCCCCCCCCTGGCAGCTGCTGCAGCCAACATTGTTATTCAGGTGGTCGCTGCATCATGAGCTGTTGCTACTGTTTCCGCTACCGCAGCTGACTCCACATGTGCCACGGTCAGCTCCATCCGCACGCCCATTTTTGCAACTGTTCTTTCCCCCGACCTGACAGCTGGTGTGTCACGCAGGCACTAGAGTACTTTTTTTTAATTTCTTGGCCACGACCACACAACCCGACATCATCTTCGCCATCAACCTCCTTGTATAATTCACACTATGTCCTCAAGTGAGAGCCTTCCACGCGGCTGTGAAAATGGTGCGGTATGTGGTTTCCTCAGACTCTGCTTTTGACAGCAACATGTGGTGGTAGTTGACTGCTACAAACACAGTGACTGAGACTGGAGCCCCGATGGGCGGATTTGGACAGGCTACACATTACTCCCGGACAGCACCACTGTATCATGGCACAGCGGCAAGCAGGAATGCATTGCATGCAGCTCATCAGAGGCTGAGCATGTTGTGCTGGGGGCTCGGCTGCTTAGGTGATGTGGCTGTAATGGTGCTGTATATCCACGTATCAGTTGTAATTTGCATCAGTCTGTACCTTGCATCTTTCTGCGCTATGACAAACAGAGTATTCTTGCCATTGCAGAGAACTCAGTTGTATTTCATGCATGCACCAAGCACATTGCTGTTAGGCATCACTTTGTGTATGATCTTGTGGAGCGGCAGGTGATCTCTGTCATCTGGGCCAGCACCGACATGCAGGGGGCTGACTTCCTGACCAAGATACTAGCACGCGGAAATTCCATGGTGGGCATTCAATCTTTCGGGCCTCCTACCTTTCCTTAGGATGGCTGAGAGTGGGGTGTGAGTATTGAGTGTTGAGGATCTTGTTGCACACGTCAGTCAGTTCTGCACGCGTATGGACATGCGTACCATCCGGTCATGGGGGAGTGTTGTGATGTGAGCCATCCCCTTTTGTATCTGCAGCTTAGTTAGACCACTTGGCCGTTTCCACGCTCACTCAGATCCCTATTGCAGACCCAGCTGGTAGCGGAGCACCGACGGGTGATGTCCCTACCCTCCAGCAGCTGTCAAACAGCTGCCACGACTTCCCGTGTGCTTGCTGGTGTGCTCTACATTTTTTCTGCAATTGGTAGAGTTTTCTCGCTGGACTTGATTTTGAGCCCGATTTGCATGTTTTGCATTTTTTTTCGACTGATTGGTGCCGGACCTGTTAATGACCATTCGTAGTGTCCGGTTCAAGATTACATCTGTAGTTTCAGACGGTGTTCCATTTGGATGGCTGTGCGCAGATTTATGTCAAAAACAGTGGCTTTGGGCCATATTTAGGACAAACTTGTAGGTGGTAAAGGATGCTAGGTTGTAGGGTGTGACATGCACATGAGAGGATACACTCACAAAGCCATGCAGTGGAGCAAACGAGACTGGCCTTAGAAAACTCTAGCTCGCATTAGAACTGAAAAACGGATAACAGGGCAATGAGGAGATAGCGGCCGGTTGACCGGGCCACCCAAGCAAGGGGCTTGACGTGGGGCCCGGACGCCACCCCGGGACCAAATTGGACCGGTTGGTAAGCGTGCCGCTGGTGGTTTCTCACACGCCGGAATAACCAGTCGTGTGGCCCCGAAGGATCAGCAACATAGCATGACCAAATGAACTACTTGTTCTATGCATGCTCGACTAAAATAACAGTTTACCACATTGACCATGAGTGTTCGTTGGTGCATGCCCCCTTCCATGTTTTGTTTCATGTTATGTTAAGAAGGAACCAAGCATGTTCTGCTGATCACAGCAATTTGAAAACTTCAGCAAATCCAGGTTGGATGCTATAGGCGCCACTATTGCACACGGCTGAGACACCAGCAGTGCATAATCCATCGTGTGTGCGCTGATGCTACATCCGAGAGCTTAACTTCAGTTTAGTCACCTGGATTGATAGTGTTTTTGTGAACAAAGTCAAGAGGTCACTTGCGTGTCTTATGCCCCATTAACAACACTCTCCCATGACTAGTAGACAGACAGTCCACACACACATGAGAGTGAGAAAAATGCACATCCATGCCATAGAAGAAAATTACTCAAGCAGAATAGAGGTACATCTGCATCAATCAGGGACATCATGAGCGGACAGCAGGCCAATAGCATGCACAGCAGCCTTCAACATGTCACTGCTGAGAGCTTTGGTAAGAGAGTCTGCATGGTGCTGACGAGTATCAACCCAGAAAACCTAAACCTTTGTGCAAGAATGATGCATGACATCGTGATCAGTGATTTCCTTTGTGCTCTGATTGTTTTAGTACATTGTGATGCAGCGGATGGGGATACACAACTGCTACAACAAACAAGAAAGCCACACGCTCTCACACGTACCTGCATTGCATTCCATGCATTTGGCCTTACTCGAGCTGCAAGCAACACAACCCAGTTTTCCAATCTTCCAAGAGATAGCAGTCGCACCCACAATAAAGATGTATCATGTGCAACAGCGTGCTTCTATGTTATGTCCCAAATAATTTCCTATGTAGCCATCAAAAACCATACAAGGCTGTGTGCAATAGCACAGTCTAACATGCATTGTTGAGAGCACGTAACGGACAACACACAGGGCAGCCTCAAGGTGTCTCCGACAAGGCTGATGGGAAAACTGGGCCAAGAAGTTGACCGTGAAATCCATATCTGGTGGGGGCAACGAACATGAGGGATCCGGTCACGCTGAGGTATTTGGTGACATCGACCGTCTCCTCCAGTTGTGATGGATCAGGAGACTTCACTGAGCGCTAGCCTGATGGTGTTATTGGAATGGACGTAGTAGGTATGTCAACTAGCAAAGAGGCAAAGCGCTCTCCCAAACTACGAACAGAAGCAACCTGATGTACATGTAGAGTGTGACGCTGGTGATCGTGCTCTGGCTACATCCCAAGAAACACTTGAGTTGGGCCCACGCCGTTCATCTTGTATGTGGATTGCAGGAGGTCCTTGACCAGGTCATTGACGCAGACAAGGATTTCTACGAAGGGCTCTAACAGAGCATTGTGAAAGGGCATTGGGTGCACAGTGCTATGGAAGTAGCCACCTCTCTCAAGAGTGGAGGAGATCTCCATGTTCTTTCAGCGCGGTGATTGCTTGAGTCTGTACAGGGCCTTTTGCAATCGTCAGACCTTATTTGTGCCATCAGTGAAACCTAGTGGTTGTATAAAGTACATCTCCTCATTGAGACGTCCATGCAGAAGTGTGTTGTTGACATCCATTTGCTTCAGTTCCCGGTCATGCTGTGCAACCACGCTCACAAGTGCGCGGGCAATGGTGTACCGCCTGACTGGAGGAAACGTCTTGTCAAAGTCAATCCCAGGGATCTGAGAGAACCCTTTTGCACCAAGTCACGCCTTTTATCAGTCGACCTTGCCATCAAGCCTCAGCTTGCGTCGAAAGACCCAGCGGGCTGGGACTGCTTTGCGGCCTGCTGGAAGGTCCACAAGCTCAAAGGTGTCATGCTCCTTGAGAGCACTCAACTCCTCGTATATGGCATTTTCCCAGAGGTCATCATCAGCTGCTTCACGAGTCTGTCAAACCGTGGTAGCCCCTGGAGGGAGTGTGGGAATTCCACTTGCTGCAAAGCATGCAACGACATAGTCAGCGACAGATGCATCGAGATTGCTGTGGAAATCAAGTACAACGAGTGTGTATCCAACTGCTGAGTTGGGATGGACCACACTGACAGCAAGGTAGAGTGCATTGTGACCAGTGGATCAAGGCAAAGGTCCAGCAGTAGTGGATGATGCACTCGAGCGTGTTCGATGCTGAGGGGGCGGAGAAGACTGAGAGACCAACAACTGAGAGAGAGAGAGAGAGAGAGAGAGAG
>SZWC01012967.1:62175-77907 GCA_023375785.1 Penium margaritaceum
TCGCCTGAGAGAGGAGGCTCCAGCGAACTGCGAGAAGACCTCAGCGTGCGTCGGCTCCACCGGACGACACTCCATCAGCGTCGAGTCTCGCCGTCAGTCATCTGCACGCCGATGTACACAAGCCGGGAGGACACAACAGAGCACAATGAGAGATGTGCAAAAACCAACATGACGCGTGTGGATTTGCGTCGTGAGTGGTCGGCTTTTAGAAGCTTTGGCGAGAATTCGTGGGGCTTCAAGGATTGATGGTGAAGATACGAGATGCACCTTTGTAAATCGAGATACATCTCGATGAGTCCAGAAGTCGACCAAAAGGTCGTGTTGTTTCTGTTGTAGAATCTTAAAAATGGTGGAAGTTGTTTGGAAGTTCGGGTAGGTTCGTCAGAGGGTGACCGCAGTTGCTCATATTGCCCTAAAACATAGAAGTGAAAATCGAGGTCCCGACTTGCGGTGGGGTATATGTGTAAGGGAGAAAATACTCCGCAGCCCATGGTCTCGGTCGATAGATCCGCGGTTTCCAAAGTCGAAAGCGAGCCGAATGCGGTGCCCAAAGTCGAAACCAACACGCATGCGGCGTCCATAGTCGGAATCGAAATGACTGCGGTACCCATGGTTTGCAGTTTCCGACACGAAATCGAAGTTTATGTGTACGGTGTTCGATTGATGTCATTATCACACGGTGACCTCTGGCCTCGTTGCACACTCACATCACTCGTGCAGGTGACTGACCAGAGAGAGATGGCTTCGCCGATTGCCTCGACGTCACCAGAAGTTGGGAAGACGAGCCATGGAGAGGCTCAATCAGAGCTTGCCGGCCTCATTTGCATTTCTCACATGCATTCGTGCAAAATTGGGCATGAGCATAACCGGGTCCAGCCTTTAGTCAGATTGTTGCTTGGACGGTGACCTAGTTTCTGCTAGGAAATTGTTCTGTGGGCACGTGGGGTCGAATCCACCAGTTTCGAGGGTGGCGAGTGAGATCGAGTTCCCTGCTTGCTCGCTCGCTCACTCCTCCGTCTAACACCTCTGTGGCGTGTTACTCGTCACTCGACCCATTTCTTTGACTCACTTTTAACTCCTGCTCTCGACGAACAATCCATGGCGTCTCTTCGCCTGTTGCTCTCCCTGCACTAGCCTACTGCATCTGTCTGTCGCAGTAGGCCCACCTACTGGTATCAGAGCAGCTTCGTCGAAGCAGGACTTCACATCTGTATCCTGGGACCAAGTTACGACTGTCTTTCGTGACGTTGCACGCGGACCCAAAGCCCGCAGCATCTTACCTGCGCAGCTAAGAGGTCACCCGGGACGGCGTCTTCAGCCTCCCTCCCCTCCTCTTGCTTCGGCCCGTTGCCGCTCGTGGCTCCTTATCATCAATGCGAACACCAGCCATCTATTCTCGACCGGCATTCTCGCGCATCTCCGGCTGGCTCCTTCAGCCAGCCCCTCCGTTCACTTGCACCTTGAGACAGAGCTTGCTGCCTGCTCGTGACACACAGCAGAAGCAGCTGCCGGCCCGGGGATACGCCGGAGAAGCAACTGCCAGCCCGTGACACGTAGCAGAAGCAATCTCCGGCTCATGACACGCAGCAAAAGCACCTGCCAGCTTGTGACACGCAACACAAGCAACTTCCGGCTCTAGGAAACGCCGTAGAATTAACTGTCGGCCCGTGACAGGCAGCAGAAGCAGCTGCCAGCCCTAGGACGTGCCGCAGAAGCAACTGCCGGCCCGCGAGAGGCTGCAAAAGCAGCTGCCAGCCCGTGACAGGCAGCAGAAGCATTTGCCTGCTTTCACTCTCCCTTTCTCCGCTGTCTTCCTGTCACTTGCTGTCACTCGCTGTCACTTAGCCGCACTGTTGCTATCTGCCAGGCCCTCTAGCTATGCCCCGCAACCTGCATTCCCATAGTCCAGCAGCAGCAGCAACACCTGCACCACAGCAGCCACACAAACAACGTGATGGCAGCAGCAAGCGGCACTGTAGAGGATCGGCATTATAGGGGAGCGGCACTGCAAGACCACCCATAGCAGCAGCCGCCACACGCTCTCCTCCTCAGCAGCCGCACAAGCAGCGTGACGGCAGTAGCAAGCAACGTGACGCGTAGTTGCGCTCCCTGCCTCTCTTTGCGCACCACCAGCAGCCTTGTAGTAGTCTCTGCACCACCGTCTTGTGGTGGCCGCCGTCACGCTGGCGCACTGGGAGGATCTCGGTGGCTACTCAGGGGAGAGCTCAGTGCGGCAACGCCACATCCACCGTGACGTCGCCTCCGTTGAGACAACCTCACCATCATAGCCAGAGCGGCCCTCCATACCGGTAAGCTCTCCTCTTTCCCATTCTCCTGGGGGGGTTGAGCACGCGCACATTAGCGTTGGGGTGGACGCCGAAGCTGCTCGCGTGTCCGTTGTCATAGGTCACGACGTTGTTGCCGTGGCCACCAAGATGATGCGCACGGCCTTTGCGGTAGTTGATGCTGTAGCAGCAACCGCCGCCACACTTGCTGTCGCTGCCCGAGCTTCTCGCGCCTCCGCCTCAACCTTGGCAGGACGCGCTGCTGAGTCATACACCAAAGCCGCCGTTGTCGCCGGTCCGGTGACTGCCGCAGTTGTAGATATCTTTACTCAGGTTGCTGTAGCCGCCTCTGCTATTGCTTCTGCGACTGCCTCGACTGCGTCTGCCGTGTCTACGGCCGCTTCCTCCATTCGTACCTCCACCTCCGGTGCTGTTGCAACTGCCTCATCTGCTCCTTTGACCGTCACCAGCGTCGTCATAGCGACCATCTCCATCGTTGCAACCTTCACCACTCTTGGAGCCGTCATCACCACCGGAGCGCTTGCTCTGGTGATCCCCATCACATCCACTATCTTCGTTGTCTCAGCTGCGGTCGCTGCTGCTGTTCCACCAATCCTTGCCTTGTTGCGCGAGCTTCCACCTGCTTCTGTTTTGTGAGGGTCCTCGGCTGTTGCTCTGTCTCCTTGCCTCCTTTCCTCTCTTGCGGGATCTTCTTGCTTGTCCGATTGGGGTCGGGCTGTCCTACAACACACATCCCTCGTGCCTTGGGCACGTCCAGTTTTCCCACGCCCACTGGGGCGGGGGAAACTCTGCCAAAATCTGTTCTGCAGGACCTCGTCGACGTCACCATGCCGAGTGACGACGAATCAGTCATAGCTGACCTGCAGTGCCAGCTGTGCCTTGCTCTCGAGGCGCAACGTGAGGCTGAGGACCGCCTCAAGCTTGCCGATGATAATCGCGCCGTCTTTGCTGATGAGGTTACAGCTATTGTGCTTAAGCGCCTCCCTGCTGCGTCCGTCCCCACCGCTGCTGCCAGCGCTAGCACCGCTGCGGCTGGTTCCTCCACAGCCTCTGCTTCTAGCACCGCTACCAAAAACATTGCTGTCACGCCTTCTGCTGCCAATCCCACTCCTGTCATGCGCCAGCATGAGTTTTTCTCGCAGCCGCCTGTCCTGTCCGGTGGACTCGTCTTCTCCTCCTGGGAAACCCGCTTCAGCGCCTGGGCCCAAGGGGAGCGTCTGTGGGAATACTATTTCCCAGCTGTCGCACCTTTTACGCCTGTCGCTGCTGAGTCTGCCCGCGCTGTTCGAGCCCTCATTGCTGCTGCGCCAGAGACGCTTGTCGACAAGGTCGATACCTGCAACGCCGATCCCGTTGTGTAGCGTCTAGCTGATCTTCTTGGTGCCTACACCATGCTTCGTCGTCGCACCACAATCACCGGTCAGGTAGCCTAGAGTGCCCTCATTATGCAGTTCAACACGCTCATAATGCGTGCTGACGAGTTGGCTGATGCCTACGGAGCACGCGGGCTCAAGCTCCTTCGTAAGCTCGACAAAGCCGCGCCAGGCCAGCTAGCTGCTGTCCACACCATGGTCAACGGGTTGATTCCCAAGCTGTCAGACCTCCTCCGCGACGTCAAATCTGATGAGCTGCTGCATCTTGCTTCTCAGCCCGTTCCTCTTGATTCCCCACCGGGCATTGGCGCTCTCTGGGACTTCGTTGCTGATCGGCTCGCTGCTTGGTGGACCAGCCTTCAGAACAAACGCCTACACCGCGCTGCAGTCGCTGGGGTTGCTGCAGCCACCACCGCTTCCTCCTCTGCTTCTTCATCGGCTGCCTCCGCCTCCTCCACATCCTCTTCTTCCTCAGCATCTACGGCCACCGCTCTCGCCTCCCAGGGGCACGGGCGTGGCCGTGGTCGCGGCAAGGGCAAGGGGAAGGCCAAGGACACTGCACCATCCCGTGTCCCTGGTGCGGTTGTGTGCTGGAACTGTGGTTCCTCTGAGCATTCTGCTCGTGCGTGCCCCGCGCCTCCTGACGATCTGCGCCTGGCCCGCTCTATGCGTGCGCACTGGGCTCGCACCGGCGGCTCTTCGTCTTCCTCCGCCACCAACTCCAGCTCCCCCTCCGTCTCTCGACCTGTCAGCTCCACCTCGGCATAGGTCTACTCCACCGCTGGCGTCTCCACAGCTCCACCCCCCATCCCATACCCTTGGGGTTGGCCATCGCCCTACGGAGCACCCGTGTATGCCGGGCTCCCTTCTTCGGCGTACATCCCACCCCCGTGGTTCCCACCTCCCTCGGGTTCGTCTCCTCCATCTTCCGCAGCGTGAGTCGATGGCGAGCGCCAGCTGGAGCAGTCTCTTCTCCAGCGTCTTCACCTCCGCAATCAGGGAGGTGAGAGTGTGTCTTCGTTGGCCAGAGGTCTCCCTTGTCACACTGACACTTTCCTTCGTGGGGACCCCCCCGGTCATGTTCTTGGGTTCCCGTCCGCATCTGTTCCGTGGGTTGAGCACTGGCAGTCTGTCGTTCCTCCTCGTTGCCCGTCTGTCTGTGACTCTGCCCCACCCTCTGTTGGGACTGTTGCCACCTGTGGCGTCCTTCCTAGTGTTTGTGCCTCCGGTGGCTTCTGGTTTCTCGACTCCGGGGCCACCCACCACATGACCGATGTTCGCTCAGCATTTGTCTCATTGGATCCCGTTGGTTCCGTCCTTTTTGTTCGTACGGTTCTGGTCAGTTGCTGCCTTTCCAGGACGTTGGCGTTGTCCGTTTTGTTGGTCCCGGTGTCGTGCTGTTTCTGCCCGACGTGCTGTATGTGCCTTCTTTGGAGCTCAGCCTCTTGTCCGTGTCCTCCCTTGATAATCAGGGCATGGATTTCTCAGCCCATCGGGGAGTTGGCATTGTCTGCATTCGTTCCATTGGTCGCATCATTCTGCGGGGGTCAAGTGTGACGAACTCTACTGTGTGCCACTCATTGCTCCCGCTCCCCACTTTGTTGGCTCCTCTCTTGCTCACGTTGCACCATCTCTCTCACCCGCTGACATCCAACTCTTGCATCGTCGTGTTGGCCATGTTCACACTGATGCCATCTCCAGCATGCTCCGTCTCCAACTTGCTGTTGGGCTATCACCCTCCACCTTTCCCTCGCCCTGTCCCTCAGACTGTCTAGACTGCACCCAAGGGAAAATGCATCTATCTCCCTTTGCTTCCTCTGACTACCGCTCCCCCCACCCCCTTGCTCTTGTTCACGCTGATGTCATGGATCCTCTCTCCTATGACTTTCTTGGGGGTGTTGGGTGTTATGTTTTGTGCCTCACTGATGACTTCTCCCGCTATCGCTAGGTCTTCGCTCTTCGCCAGAAGAGTGACGTCCCTGCTGTCATTGAGTCCTTACTCCGCCAGGCTGAACGGTCTTGTCAGCCCTCCCTGCGTGTCTTCCGCAGCGACCGCGGCGGTGAGTTCCTTGGTCCCACCGCCCGGTTCCTTGAGTCTCAAGGGGTTTGTTTGGAGACCTCCGCTCCCTACACACACCAACAAAATGGAGTCTCTGAGCGTTGGAACCGGACTCTTGCCGGCGGCACCCGTACCCTTCTGTCTGAGTCCGGTCTTCCTCCTCTATTCGCCTTTGAGGCCATGACTTACATGAACTGGGTTTGGAATCGCGTCCCGCACGGGCCCCTTCCCCGCTCGGTCACGCCTTTTGAGCGTTGGTACGGGACCCGTGCTGACCTGCGACTCGCTTACGTCTGGGGTAGCATTGCTTCCGTCTGGCTCCCTAAGGACCTTCGTGACGGCAAACTCTCCCCGCGTGGGTACCTCTGCCCTTTCCTGGGCGTGTCTGTCCAGTCCAAAGCCTGGTGCTTCTGGGACCAGGAGCGCCAGTGCGTCATTGAGTCCCGCGATGCCCTTTTCTTCGAGTCTGTCTTTCTCCGTGACCTCAGTCGTCACTCTACGGCCACCTCCCTCCTGCCCCTCTCTCGGTTGCGGGGGGAAGTCGGGCCTACGGCTCCCGCTGACCCTGCAGTCCCTGCTGCTGTCCCTTCCTCGCAGCCTCCACCCTCGTAGCGGCCTTCGTTGTCTGGCAATGTGACTCCTTCCTCTTCTCCGTCCGTGTTGTCCAGCTCGCTCGGAGCTCCTGCGTCTCTTATTTTGCCCTCCCCAGTTCCGTCTGAGTCCATTTCTCCTGCACACTCCTCAGCGGCTCCGTCCGGTCCGCTTACCCCTGTGGCACCCAGTCGTTCCACCCCTGCTCCGCCGTCGCCTGGTGACCATCCTGGTCCTGCTCCCATCGAGCCATTTGTTCGTGGCGGGCGTCTCCGCGGGCTCCCCTCTCGTTCCTCCAGTGTCGCCGCTCCATCCGTGCGTCCTGTCCAGTCTCACCCAGAGCAGCCTGTAAGGCTGCCGACTGGCATGGACGCCTTGGGCCTGGCCACAGCAGTGGTCCATCCCAGCTCTGCCCTTGGGCAGACACTGCTCAGGTTTGAGCACGAGCGCGCTCTCGAAGCCGCCATCTGCAGCAGTGACGCTGAGTGTCACGCGAAAATTGCTGCTGTACCCTCGTCCGTCCCGACTACTGTTCGTCAGGCACGCACTGCGCCCGACTCCCAGCAATGGGAGGCTGCCATGCGGGATGAGCTTCAAGCTCTTGGTGACCACGCCGTTTACGAACTGGTCGATCTCCCGCCCGGTCGCAAAGCTATCGATGCACGATGGGTCTTTAGGCGCAAGTACAAGCCCAATGGCGAGCTTGACAAGTATAAGGCACGTCTCACCGCCAAGGGGTTCTCACGAGTCCCTAGCGTTGACTTTGACGAGAGGTTTGCCCCCGTCGGACGCTACACCACTGCTCGCGCCCTTCTGAGTCTTGTCGTCCACCATGACTGGGAGCTCGAGCAGATGGATGTCAATAACGCCTTTCTCCATGGTCAGTTGGATGAGGAGATTTACATGGTGCAATCTCCAGGGTTCTCTGACGGCACTGACAGGGTGTGGAGACTGCGCAAGTCTCTCTATGGCCTGAAGCAGTCACCACGATGTTGGAACCAGGAGATCACCTCTACCCTGGAAAAGGGTGGATACCGTCGTAGCATAGTGGATCCTTCTCTCTTTGTCACTCTCAACTCTGCACCGTTTGTTGCAGTCCTCGTCTATGTGGACGACCTGCTCATTGCATCACCAAGTTGGGAGGCAGTGTCGACCGTGAAGTCCTTGCTGCAGTCCACGTACAAGATGAAAGACTTGGGCCCAGCTCGAGTTTTTCTCGGCATGGAGCTTGAGCGTGGTCGTGCTCACCGTGTTCTTCATGTCCACCAGGCTGCATATGTCAGGAGCATGGGGGAGCGCTTTGCCTCGCTCCTTGAGTCTGTGACCTCAGAATCCACGCCGATGACGCCTGCCGGGCAGAGGTTGTTGAAAGCACTGGATGTGTCCAAGCTGGGGGAGCCAGTGGATGTGACCGACTACTTGCGCGTCATAGGGTCCTTGATGTACCTGGCCACTATCACACGAGCAGACGTCGCTTTCACTGTGAACTTCCTTGCACAGTTCTCACAGTGCCCACGGTTGTGGCACATGGAGGCCGCACTGCGTGTTGTTTGATATGCGCTTTCCACTGCACGAGTTGGTCTCTGTTACCGGGCGTAGCCGTCCGTCGTTGTTGATGGCTACACTGACAGTGACTGGGCGCATGACACAGATGCACGCAGCCGCACCGGCTATGTCTTTCTCGTCGGCGGCACAACTGTCTCCTTGAAGAGTGGTAAACAGGGTTGTGTCATACGCAGCTCTAGTGAGGCGAAACATGTCACCCTTGGTACAGGCACTTGTGAAAGCGTTTGGTTGTGTCGGTTGTTTCAGCAGCTGCGTGTACCCATTCGCTGCGTCACCTTACACTGTAACAATCAAAGCACAAAAGCTATTGCTGAGCACGACGGCATGCATCACGCTCGCACCAAGCACATCAATGTAGAGCATCATTTTGTACGTGAGTGTGTGGCTGTAGGTGATGTCAAGATTGTATGGGTTGACACGCGACAGCAACGAGCTGACTTTCTCACGAAGGCACTCAGCAGCAATGTCCTCAAGGCAGCAGTGCACGCTGTTGGGCTACTATGTCCTTGTGATGCTCCTGGTTGAGTTGTTATGCCAGTGCTCGTGTACAGTCTTGTGTTGTGTCACGTCTTGTGACGTTTGCACTGTGCCTGTGCGTGTCGTTCTTGTGCATCGACTGTGGGTCATGGGGGAGACTCAGCAGCAATGTCTTCAAGGTAGCAGTGCACGCTGTTGGGTTGTTGTGTCCTTGTGATGCTTCCGGTTGAACTGTTGTGCCAGTGCTCGTGTACAGTCGTGTGTCATGTCAATTCTTGTGACGGTCGCACTGTGTGTGTGAGTGCCCTTCATGTACGTCGGCTGTGGGTCATGGGGGAGTGTTGGATTCATGTCATTATCACACGGTGACCTCTGGCCTCATTGCACACTCACATCACTCGTGCAGGTGACTGACCAGAGAGAGATGGCTTTGCCGATTGACTCATCGTCACCAGAAGTTGGGAAGACGAGCCATGGAGAGGCTCAATCAGAGCTTGCCGGCCTCATTTGCATTTCTCACATGCATTCGTGCACAATTGGGCATGAGCATAACCGGATCCAGCCTCTAGTCAGATTGTTGCTTGGACGGTGACCTAGTTCCTGCTAGGAAATTGTTCTGTGGGCAGGTGGGGTTGAATCCACCAGTTTCAAGGGTGGCGAGTGAGATCGAGGTCGCTGCTCGCTCGCTCGCTCGCTCACTCCTCCGTCTAACACCTCTGTGGCGTGTTACTCGTCACTCGATCCGTTTCTTTGACTTACTTTGAACTCTTGCTCTCGTCAAACAATCCATGGCGTCTCTTCGCCTGTTGCTCTCCCTGCACTAGCCTACTGCATCTGTCCGTCACAGTAGGCCCACCTACATACGGTACCCACTATTTGCACGATACATTTAGTATTCATGGACTTGCATGTTGTACAGAAACCTCGCATGATGCCAGCCTGGGCAAGCAACCTCTGCTTCGTTTTGTCGTTTACCGTTGGTGGTGGGAAGTTCGCACAACCTGGAGCCATGCATGTGGACCGTTATCGTCGCGCTGTAGCAGACGTCAGCGCGTTGGTCGGAACATTGCAATCGCCAATGAATGCCCGCCGAATGGATGCGGCCACCGGCAATGAGATATTGTCCATGGTGGAGTTTGCCGATGCCGTGCGCACCTTGACCCGATGTCGGCGGCATGTACCGACGTCCACTGAGGGTCACGCGAACAGGTTCTTGTAGTAAACCACTTTTTGTACCGGTTCGCACGATGAACCGGTACTATACCATGTATTGAAGGTGCGTCCCCGATAGTACACTACGCGAACTTCACTCCTACTATCGAACTTTGACTCACATATTCGCTGGACATGGACAACGACGTCCGTCCGAATGGCCCGGCACATCAGGGATGGGGTACTCCAGTAGCGGACCCTGTGGCGGCACATCGGGCATGGGTCGCATTGAAGGAGCGGTGGGGCCGCAATGTAGCACGCCATCGAGAGTTAGGATATGAAGAACCAGCATGGGCCCGACCTCCTGTGACTCCGGAGCACATGGCCTGGAACTTGAGAGTGCCCATGCCTAGTAGTAGGCCGCCCAATTGTCCCGTGCCATGGGAGCCGTGGACATGGACCAAGCCATCGAGTCCGTAGCGGGCATTCGTTGATGAAAGTACGGGCATCTGAGTCTCATTGCAATGAAAATCTTGGGTATGCGAGTATTATTTCACTGACAACTATGGGCATCTGAGGTTTATTTGTCAGACATCTCTGGATATGCGAGTATTATCTCACTGAGAACAATGGGCATCCGAGGTTTATTGCATTTACAATTGAGGGTATGCGAGTATTATGTCAGTGACAAGTATGGCCATCACAGGTTTTTTCCATTGACAAACATGGGTATGTGAGTATTATCTCAGTGACATACATGGGCTGCCGTGATTCATTGCATTGTCATTTCAGGGTATGCGAGTGCTTTTCTCAGTGACATGTATCGGCAACCGGGATTTATTCATTGCAAAACTCTGGGTATGCGGGAATTATTTCTCTGTAAAAAATGGACATGTTGTATTTATTTGAGTCACATTACCGGGCACAGAAGGAAAAAAGATATTGACATCTATGGGCATTGCAATACTATTGCTTGGATCACTATGGGCACCACAGTCTTATTAAAGTGCATAGTCTAGGCATGGTAGCAATGTTCATGGCCCAAGTATGGGCATTGCTGAACGCTTTCACAGACAATTTTGGGCATGCAAGTAATAATGCAGGAAGAACTACCCAGTCCACTATGGATCTAACCCCTTTGGATCCAGTACACTCCACAACCATAGGGTTTGGCACAAGTCGCATCCACATCCCTCACGTCCTTGACATCCCACTGCATCATAGAATATGTCCTCAACGTCATCAACAGAGTCGATGTTGTCGTCTCCTCCCTTGTACAAGACTTCTTCCCCATGATTCTCCTCTTCTTGTGCTATAGTAGTGTAGGCATGCACTTGACATGCCTCATTGTATGTAGGTGTACACTGGCACATGCCTACGTATCTTGTTCTTGTTGGCGGCCACAAGTAGGAGAACAGTTTCTAACACACCAATATTGCACCAACTCCCATGAGGAAGATGATAGTCAAGTCATCTTGGTCACAAGAACTCATGTTTCTCAATCCTCCAAACTATTCACGTAAAGAGAATGAAATGAAGGTGTGAAGAGTCCATATGTACACTTGGTTTCCCAGCGGTGCATCTAGTTAAAAGAACACACGGAACCAATCAGAGATGTGCGGCAGGTATCTGTTCGCCTTCTGCAGGTTCCTACGGTCGAATCCCACCAGCGCACATCGAGGGGGCATCGATGTGGATTGCGGTGCCGATGTCGCGGTGGTGGGGTCATCCCCAGACCCTGGGTCAACATGGGCATGGATGTTCTGCACTCGCGTGGCGTTCACAGTGTGTCGTTACGTCCGTTCCGTCTTGCCGTTCAGCACGCCACCGCCTGTGGCAACTTGGGGCACGTGCCTCGTCTGTCCTCCGCTCCCTTCATCCCCTCCCCGTTGGCCACCACAGGCCATGTGTTTGTCACCAGCATGCTCTCACCATAGTACACAAGTCTCTTGCACTGCCGCCTATGCCATGTCCACTCTACTGCCATCGGTAGCATGCTCTGTACCCAGCCGGCCAAGGGCCTTGACCCGGACTTCTTCCCCTGGCCGTGCTCCACAGAGTGCATTGATTGCACTCAGCACAAGATGCACCGGTCAACATACCCTCACTCTTTCTCCCATGCGTCCGCCCCTCTGGACCTGGTCCATTCCGATGTTATGGGTCCTCTCCCTACCAAGTCTGTCGGGGAGCATGGACGATATGTCCTTACCCTCAGTGACAACTACTCTCGCTACCAATGGGTCTTTTGCCATTGGCGAAAAAGCGATGTTGCTATTGCCATTCAGTACTGGCTTGTCCGTGCGGAGCGCGAGTGTGGTCGGCCTCTTTGCCGCTTTTGCTCCGATCGCGGTGGCGAGTGCATGGGAGAGACCACGACTTTTCTTGCCTCCCGTGGTATCGACCACGAGATGTCGGTGCCTTACATTCCAGACCAGATGGGCATCTCCGAGCAGTGCAACCGCATTATGGGTGACGCCGTCCGCACCATGCGGGTTGAGTTTGGCCTCTCCGATGGCTTCTACTTCGAAGCCATGGCCTACATGACGTGGTTCTGGAACCGGATTTCCCACGACCCTCTTCTCCGCCAGTCCACGCCGTACAAACACTGGTGCGGTCAGCTGGCTGATTGCATCTGGGGCTGCGTGACCATTGTGTGGCTGCCCGCCTTGCAACAGGGCAGCAAGCTAACCCCCCGCAGACGTCCTTTCTTGGTGTCTCTTGTCAGTCCAAAGCCTGGCGCTTCTGGGATCCCTCCCAGTACTACATCATCAAGTCTCACGATGCCCTCTTCTTTGAGGAGCTATTTCCTCGCGACCTTGTTCGCTCCGGCTCGTCGATGTCCCTCTCGTTGTGTGGGGGAGTCATGAGTCCGTCCTCCGTCCTACCGCTCCCGGGCGATACATCACCTAGTCCCTCGGGGCCAGCACCCCCAGCCCTCTTTATTGATCCCTCCAAGCTGGTAGTCCCATTCGCGTCCGCTGGCCCCTCCGAGCCGACGGCCCCGTCTGCGTCCACTCGCCCCTTTCGGGCTGGCAGCCTTAGTCGCGTCTGTTGGCCCCTCCGCACCAGCAGCCTTGCCTGCATCTGCTGGTCCCTCCGGGCTGGCAGCCATGTCCGCGTCTACTTGTCCTTCCAGGTCGGCAGACTTGCCTGCATCCACTAGCCCCTCCAGGTTAGGAGCCCCAGTCGCGTCCGCTAGACCCTCTGGGCCAGCAGCCCCAGTCGCGTCCGCTTCCCCCTCTGTGCCGACAGCTCCGTCTGTGGCTATTGGTCCCTCCAGGCCGGCGGCCTCGTCTTCGTCTGCTAATCCCTCTGGGCCGGCAGACCCGTGTGCATCCAATGGCCCCTCCTGGGCCGGAAGCTCCAGTCGCGTCCTTTGGTCCCATGAGGCGGGCAGACCCGTCTGTGTCCAGAGGCCCCTCCGAGCTAGCAGCCCCAGTCACGTCCGCTGGCCCCTCCGGGTTGGCAGCCCCAGTTGCATCCACTTGCCCCTCCGTGTCGGCAGCTCCATCTATGTTTGCTGGTCCCTCCGGGCCGGCAGCCTCGGCCGCGTCTGCTGATCCCTTTGGGCCGGCAGACCCATTTGCATCCACTGGCCCTTATGGGCTGGCTGTCCAAGTCGCGTCCACTGGTCCCTCCAGGTTGGCAGCTTCGCCCGCGTCCGCAGGTCCCTACGCGCCAGCAGCCCCTTCCGCCTCCGCCAACACTTCAGAATCGATGCAATCTCCTGCCCTACCGTGTAACATGCATGGTCCAGGCGGCAGTCTCTGACCCAGGCAATCAGTGAGTGCCCAGACCGCCACACCATGCCCTATGGCGCCTTGGCCCCCTGTTGTCCCACATATCTCTTCCAATCCTACGATAGTGAGTGGGGACCCTGGCACCAAGGCCCTCGGCCTACCCACTTCGGCCATCATTGCAGAACTCCACCCGGGCTCCACACTGGGCTACGCCACGCTCCATCAGGAGCATCGGCATGCCGTCACGGGTGCACTCACGTGCATCCCACCTGGAGCTCGAGATGCACACGCCCTCGTAGTCCACTCCTGGACATGCAAGGAGGACCCGGCCACCTTACGCAAAGGTTGAACCTCCCCCGAGGGTGCACACTGGGATGCTGCTCGCACAGACAAGCTTGCTGCTATCCGGGAGCACCACATGTATGACCACGTCGATCTCCCTCCAGGTCAGAAGGCCATCAATGCTGAGTTGATTTTCCGGTGCAAATGGAAGTCGGACAGGTCCTTGGACAAGTACAAGGCCCGCCTCACAGCCAAGGGGTTTTCTCAGGTCTCTGGGGTTGATTACGACTACATCTTTGCCCGAGTTGGCCGATTCTCCACTAATTGAGCACTCTTCAGCCTGGGTGCCCAGCAGGGGTAGGAGCTGCATCAAGTGGACATGAGTAACGCTTTCCTTCATGGCTCGCTGAAGGGAGAGGAGCTCTACATGGTGCAACCTTAAGGCTTTGATGGCGGCACTGGGAAGGTCTGGCGGTTGCGGAAGGTCCTCCATGGCGTGAAGCAGTCGCCTCGGTGCTGGAACCTGTAGGTTAGTGGCACGCACCTCTGCGGCAGCCTCTTGTGTAGCACTGCTGCCCCTACACTGTTCATCAGCCAACGAGGCCAAACCTTCACCATTGTCCTGGTGTACGTTGACGACCTCCTCATTACGTCGCCAGACATGGCTGCCATCCAGCGTGTCAAGGACCTGCTGCACACCGCTTACCAGATGAAGGATCTCGGATCTGCTCGAGTTTTCTTGGGCATGGAGCTCGAGCATGATCACTCCCAAGGCGTCCTGCACGTCCACCAACGTGCCTATGTACAGACTCTATCCACTCTCTTCGCCGAGGACCTGCCCCTCGTGCTGAGTGCGTCCTCACCCATGTCACCGGATGGCCATGAGAAGCTGAAGAACTCTGACCCAACCATTGTGGGGGAGCCAGTTGACGTGATCACGTATCTGCGAGTCATCGGGTCACTTTATTTCCTGGCGAGGACGACACCCCTAGATATTGCATTCGCCGTCAACCTCGTGGCTCAATTCTCTCAAGAGCCGTGTCACCTCCACTTTGAGGCCGCGATCTGAGTACTGCGCTATGTTGTCTCCACTCCACGGCGAGGTCTCATGTTCCGCCGACAACCAACTCTTGTCACGGTGGACTACAATGAGAGGGACTGGGTCGACAGTCCGGACGGCAAGAGCTGCACAGACCCGATCTTTCTAGTTGGCAGCACGGCTGTGTCCTAGCGCAGTGGCAAGCAGTGGTGCATTGCACATAACACCGCTGAGGCTGAGTACGTGGCCCTTGACTCAGGCGCATGTGAGAGCATGTGGTTGCGTCGTATGTTGTCCGTGTTGCGTCAGTCCGTCGCATCCATCACGTTGCATTGTGATAATGAGAGTGCCATGGCCATCCCCGACAATGAGGGTGTGCATCACACACGCACAAAACACATCAACGTTGAATATCACTATGTGCGTTCGTTGTTGCATGACCGCAACGTCAGCATTGTGTGGGTTGAGACAGCACGACAGCCGGCTGACTTCTTGACCAAGGCACTAAAGAGCGACTCGTTTAAGAAGGCTGTGAGTTCTGTCGGGGTGCGTCCGTGAGTTGCACTCCTTGTCCATGCTTGCGTCTGTGTGTGCCCTTGGAGAGTCTGTTTGTTGAATGTTTCACTGCCCGCCTATGTGCACTACTCCTGTGTGTCATGGGGGAGTGTTGGCTTTTTCCTACATCTCTCATTGTGCTCTATTGTGTCCCCCCGGCTTGTGTACATCGGCGTGCAGATGACTGACAGTGGGTCTCGATGCTGCTGGAGTGTCGTCTGGTGGAGCCGACGCACGCTCAGGACTACACGCAGTTCGTTAGAGCCTTCTCCCTCCGGCGACGTGCTCAGCTCTGTCGATAGGCCTCCTTGGCGGTCGGGCCGCCGGAGGTCACTGCCACTACGGATGTTGACAGACAGCTCCTAGCACTGCTGTCGCTAGCGTGGCAACACAAGCCAGCTAGCTAACTCACTAGCACACACAGGTGGTAGTGAGAACAACAAGGAGTTGGCTAGGGACACAAACACAAGTGTCAGAAGCTGCAAAAGTTGAAATATGCAGAGAGAGATGACAACTGAGGTCTGGCCAACCTAAATAGCGCCACGGACCTAGTGGATGCACACACACACACACACACACACACACACACACA
>SZWC01012968.1:3303-14439 GCA_023375785.1 Penium margaritaceum
GGCCTTACACAACGGTATTGGGCGGAGGCGGCAAGGACAGCAGCGTACATCATGAATCTCATGCCGACCAAGCCGCTGAAGGACAAGGAGAGCAATGCGTGGAAGACGCCACAAGAAGTGTGGAGCGGGAGGAAGTCGGCGGTGGGTCACCTCCGCACTTTTGGTTGTGTTGCACATGCAATGGTGCAGGCATGTGAGGGACGGAGCAAGCTGGACCCGCGTACCCGTCGGTGTATTTTCCTTGGATATGAGAGCGGAAGCAAGGCGTATCGGCTCTTTGACCCAAGGAGGCAGCAGATTGTGCGGAGTCGCGACGTCACGTTCGACAAGAAAAGCTGTTGGACAGACAAGGAGGCAGGTCTCTCCAAGAGGGGGGAGTGGATGCCACTCCTTGAGGGGGAGACACCGGAGGACGTGAATGAGGGTGACGTCCTCGTAGCAGCACCAGCCGGAGAAGTTCGCCCGAGGGATGGGCGAACGGCACAATTTGTTCCGGCCAGTTCGGATGAGGAATCCGAAGGACCGGAGATGGACGTGGAGGCGGGGAGTCGACCAATGTCTCCAAGGTCTCCAAGAGAAGGGGAGCAGGCGCTAGGAGAGGATGGCGCCAAAAGGGGACAGCAACAACAACAACCGCCTCAAGAGACCCGCACAAGCAGCCGTGTGCGAAGAAGGACAAAAAGATATGATGGCGACAAGGGCATTTGGACTGGGTTCGCGCAAGAGGAGCCTCAAGGAGGCACTGCACAAGAAGGATGGGGCTGAGTGGGAGGGAGCAATAAAATGTAAGCTCGCCTCCCATGAGGAGAAAATCTCCTCAGTTATAGGTTGAGCATGGACAACTGCCATGGGTGATGCGCAAGGGGGAGATTGTTGGAATTATGCTCCTCACCATGGCAAGAGTGACTCCAAAAAGGAACACAAAAAAGACAAGCCTTAGTGGCTTAGTGGTTAATGGTGTCCACCTCTAGAGGCAAGGGCCCGAGTTCAAGTCCCACAAGATGAAATTCTACCCTGCCACAAGGGAGGTGGAAAATAGATGCCAGGAAGCAAGCTCAACCTCTAGAGTTCCTCTTTAAGTTTCTAGAAGGCCAGGTGAGGGTCCAGGAAGGTGGCACACCTTCTAGAAAGGGTGACTTGTCCTACAAGGCATCTAGAGGTGTCTTGGTCTTCTGGATACCTTCCCTCCTACTAGAAGCAAGCTGAGGAATCTAGGAAGGGGCAGAAGCTTCTAGAGGAGGGAAGGGATGCCTTCCTAGGTGGGAAAAGGACAGCCTACCAAGGAGCACTCTAGAAGCCATAGAATCTGCTAGGAAGCTCCAAATCTGGCATGCTTTGGTGTTCTGGAAAGCTTAGATCAGTGGCTATAAAATGCCACTGCTTGTGAGCCTTGATCAAGTGTTAANCCAGGTGAGGGTCCAGGAAGGTGGCACACCTTCTAGAAGGGGTGACTTGTCCTACAAGGCATCTAGAGGTGTCTTGGTCTTCTGGATACCTTCCCTCCTACTAGAAGCAAGCTGAGGAATCTAGGAAGGGGCAGAAGCTTCTAGAGGAGGGAAGGGATGCCTTCCTAGGTGGGAAAAGGACAGCCTACCAAGGAGCACTCTAGAAGCCATAGAATCTGCTAGGAAGCTCCAAATCTGGCATGCTTTGGTGTTCTGGAAAGCTTAGATCAGTGGCTATAAAATGCCACTGCTTGTGAGCCTTGATCAAGTGTTAACTCCCATCCAATTGAGGCCAAAACTATTGCCTCACTCTCTGACCAGATTTTTCCATCCTTGGAACCAGTTGCCTCCACAGTTTCAGTCTCTCCAAAAACAGTTGGTGGTGTGAAACAGCCACTGCTAGGGACCCTCGAGGGTGCACACTCACCCTCAGCCCAACAGGAGTTGTATGCTTTGATGGTCCGTCTGGCCCCTGTATCTCTCTGACATGCTGTTTGTGCCTGATCTTAAGCTTAGTTTGTTGTCTGTGCGTGCCTGCACTCTGATGGGTCTCTCCGTTGAGCATACCGCTGACTCAACGATTGTGACTGCTCTTGACACCCGTAGCATTGTCTTGCGTGCCTCAGTCGTAGATGATTTGTACCGCATTACTCGGTCCTCCTCCCCTTGCTCTCCCACCTCCTCAGGTCGTGTTTTTGTCACTGGTGTTCTATCCCCGGAACACCAGCGGTTGCTTCACCGACGTCTGTGTCATGTGGGCTCCGACACTGTGTCGAAGCTCATCCGGACACAGCCCGCTCTTGGTCTTGACGTGGCTTCTTTCGAGAAGCCACCCAAGACCGACTGTCTTTTTTGCGCTCAGGGTAAGATGCACCGGTGCACTTACCCTGATTCGCGTTCCCGAGTGCTGAGGCCCCTCGAGTTGGTCCACTCGGACCTACTTGGTCCTCTCCCGGTTGAGTCGCTGTCCGAGAGTCGTCGGTATGTTATCACGCTGACCGATGACTTCACCCGGATGCAGTGGGTCTACAGTCTGCGTCAGAAGAGCAACGCCGCCCTTGCGGTTCGGCTCTCGCTCGTGATGGCTGAGCGTCAGTCTCGCCACACGCTACATACCTTTCGCTCGGATTGCGGCGGCGAGTTCCTCGGCGAGATGGACTCCTTCTTTGCGAAGCACGTCATTTTTCACCAGGTCTCCGCTCCTGCTACCCCACAGCAGAACGGTGTATCTGAGCGCTCAAACCGCACCATGGAGGATGCGGTCCGCGCCATGCGGTCTGAGTGCGGTCTCCCGGAGTCCTTCGCATTCGAGGGCTTCGCCTACATGACTTGGGTCTGGAACCGCCTCCCGCATGGTCCGCTTCCGGATCATGTTACACCGTACGAGCTCTGGTTTGGCCACCGTGCCGATCTTCGTCTCGCACGCGTCCGGGGATCCCTGGCCTCCGTATGGTACACCGAGGACCATCAGGGGTCCAAGGTCTCCCCTCGGGGTCGCTTGTGTGCCTTCATCGGCATCTCCGCGCGGTCGAAGGCCTGGCGCTTTTGGGACCCCACTCCCCATCGTGTCATTGAGTCCCGTGACGCGCTGTTTTTTGAGTCACTCACATACCGTGATCTGACTTCGATCACAGCGCTCTCTGCATCTCATGTCCCTTCCTATGAGGGTCCTCGGCGGATGGGGGAGACCTCTTCGCCAGCGACCATTCCTCGCCAGGCTGATGTGTCCGCTCGAGTCCCCTCTCGATCTCCAGCACTTGATGATCCGGCTATCATTGCCGTTGGTCCAGAGATCCCACCTGTCCAGCCNGGTCTCCCCTCGGGGTCGCTTGTGTGCCTTCATCGGCATCTCCCCGCGGTCGAAGGCCTGGCGCTTTTGGGACCCCACTCGCCGTCGTGTCATTGAGTCCCGTGACGCGCTGTTTTTTGAGTCACTCACATACCGTGATCTGACTTCGATCACAGCGCTCTCTGCATCTCATGTCCCTTCCTATGAGGGTCCTCGGCGGATGGGGGAGACCTCTTCGCCAGCGACCATTCCTCGCCAGGCTGATGTGTCCGCTCGAGTCCCCTCTCGATCTCCAGCACTTGATGATCCGGCTATCATTGCCGTTGGTCCAGAGATCCGACCTGTCCAGCCTGCTTCGCACCCCACAGGTACCGCTGCTCCGACGCCTCCTCCTGCATCACCCTCTGTGTCCACTAGCACCCCCGTTCCAGCGTCTGACCCAGCCCAGCCCACTCCTGTCTCTACGTCGGCTGACACTCCTGTCTCAGTGTCCGGGCCAGCCTTGCCTGCTGTCATCCCCAGCTCAGTGTCCCCCACACACGCATCTCTGCGCACGACATCTCCGACTGCCTCGTCTCAGCCCTCACCAGCTGTGGTCGTACCTGTCCCTGTGGTCGTACCTGTTCCTGAGCTTGAGGTGCGCCCCTCAACCTCCGGCTACTCCCGTGAGCCCGGTGGTCGCCTTCGACCACTGGATTATGGAGCTCAGCAAGCGTCAGGTTCCGGACCCCGACGTTCCTCTCGCAGCATCGTGAGCGGTGAATTAGGCATGAAGGACTTAGGCCTGAGTGTCCGCACTGAGCTTTCAGAGGTGCACCCAGCATGCCCCATAGGGCACGACCTGGTTACTCGCGAGTTCCATATTGCCTGTGACGCAGCAGCCGATCTCGTGGCCGTCACGCCAGACACTGAGGCGTGTGCACTTGCAACGCAGAGTTCCCCCTCTATGGCGCCGGACCCGGGCACATTGAGGGAGACTTTCTCATCGCAGGATGCTAATGCCTGGCGAGCTGCTTGCGAGGATGAGCTTCGCGCTATCCGAGAGCACGGAGTCTACGAGCAGGTCGACCTTCCCCCTGGGAGGAAGGCGATTCAGGTCAAGTGGGTGTTTCGCAAGAAAGTGAAGCCGGATGGCTCACTGGAACGCTACAAGGCCCGCTTGGTCGTCAAGGGGTTCTCTTAGATTGAGGGAGTTGATTACACTGACACCTTTGCCCTTGTCGGCCGCATGACCTCAGCACAAGCTCTGTTCGGTGTAGTAGCTCAGCATGACTGGGAACTACACCAGATGGATGTGAACAACGCGTTCCTCCATGGCTCTTTGGATGAGGAGATCTACGTGGCTCAGCCACCTGGCTTTGAGGACAGTGACAAGGTCTAGCGCTTGCGCAAGTCCTTGTACGGCCTCAAGCAGTCTCCACGGTGTTGGAACCGGGAGATCACTGGCACCTTGACTCGCGCAGGATACGTACAGAGCAAGGCAGACCCCTCACTCTTCATCCTACCGACACCCGAGCGGTTTACCCTCATCCTGGTCTATGCTGATGACCTTCTGATCGCGTCTCCGTCGCTGGAGGCCGTGAAGGAGGCCAAGGCTGTCCTGCAGACCGCCTACAGGATGAAGGACCTCGGTCCTGCATCGGTGTTTCTTGGTATGGAGATTGTACGAGATCGCAGACATCGGACACTGCTGCTGCATCAGGCCCGACACGCACGAGTCGTGGGGGAGCGCTTTAGCGATCTCCTTGGTGCATTGCCCACTGCTTCCACACCACTCACACCTGTTGGGCAGGATGCCCTGAAGGTGGATGATCCTACACAGCTGGCGGTGACAGTGGACGTGACCTTGTACCTCCGTCTCATCAGATCTCTGATGTACTTGGCCACTACCACGCGTCCCGACATCGCGTTCCCCGTCAACCTCCTTGCTCAGTTCTCGCAGGCTCCACGTGCGAGAGCTCTTCACGCGGCTGTGCGAGTGGTACGGTACGTGGTCTCCATGCCGTATCTCGGACTCTGCTTTCGTCGGCAGTGTTCGGTGGTCCTTGACGGCTACACTGACAGCGACTGGGCTTGGAGTCCTGACGGGCGCAGTCGCACTGGCTACGTGTTTCTGCTTGGTGGTACCGCTTTGTCTTGGCGAAGCGGGAAGCAGGGCTGCATCGCACGTAGCTCGTCGGAGGCAGAGNGCTGCTGAGGCAGTTTGGCTGCAGCGCTTGTTTCTTGAGCTTGGGCAGTCAGTACCCGCCATTGTGCTGCGTTGCGACAACCAGAGTGCTCTCGCCATCGCGGAGAACTCTGGTGTTTTTCATGCTCGCACAAAGCACATTGCGGTTGAGCATCACTTCGTTCGTGATCTGGTGGAGCGACGCGTGATCTCCATCATGTGGGTTGGCACTGACTTGCAGCGAGCTGATTTCTTGACGAAGGCACTTGCCCGCGGAAAGTTCCTGGTGGCCATTCGTTCTGTTGGGCTTCGCCCCGTGCGTGATAGTGGTTGAGTGTGGGATGTACATTGTCGTCTCATCTGTTTGTGTCACTCACTATGTGGTTGTACCAGTGCTGCACGCGTATGGACATGCGTACCATCGGGTCATGGGGGAGTGTTGTGCTTTGTGCCGTTCCTGTACAGTTTTCTGTGACCACTCGGCCGTGTCCATACTCGTGCAGATCCCTGAGGCAGGCGGCCCTGGTGACACCGGCGCGACGACAGGCGGCGGACTGCCCGTCTGGAGCTGACCGACCACTGTTCTAGAGCCCCAAATGTCACCGGGACTCCTTGCTGTGCCTTCTACGTCTTGCAGGCGCCATTCGGCGGACTGGGCATGAGGCCCATTTGCATGTTTTTGCATTGTATACTCGCTGTCAGTCAATGGATGCATGCATGTGACCAGTCGTTGCGTGCGTCTTTTGATTCTGCACGTGTAGGTTCAGACGGCGTAGGATTCTGACATGTGTGCGCAGAGTTACGGCCAAAACAGTGTTTTTGGGCCGGTTTTAAGACAGCTCTTGGACTGCCGCGTGCGACACCCGCCGTGCGCCGCGACAGGTAT
The DNA here is from genome assembly GCA_023375785.1 of Penium margaritaceum. Taxonomy (NCBI): domain Eukaryota; kingdom Viridiplantae; phylum Streptophyta; class Zygnematophyceae; order Desmidiales; family Peniaceae; genus Penium; species Penium margaritaceum. Next base: position 9,591 of record SZWC01012968.1, read on the forward strand.
TTATGCCCTGGACCTGTCAGTTGTCATTTCTCTCTGCATATGCTATATTGAAGCATTCTGACACTTTGACTTGTGTCTCCTAGCCAAACCCTTGCCGTTGTGTGTACGACCTGTGATTGTCGTCACCGTCTGACTAGGCACTGACGCCCGGTCAGGGGCCGTGTTGCTAGGAAGCTTCTTCGCACTTTCTCACATGCTTGGACCATGGCTTCAACGGTGCTCAGTCACTTGCAGTGAACGAGGATGTGAGTGAGTGGAGAGAAGAGGTCACTTGCGTGTGTGTCAACACTAACACTCCCCCATGACCCACAGACGAACAGCCCACACACCACACGTGGACTCACGACAACAGGGACAACTGTGTCACGTCAGCCAAGAGGATCACGTGTGTGCAACAAGCCAACAGCATGCACAGCGGCCTTGAACATTCCACTGCTAAGAGCTTTGGTGAGAAATTCTCCATGTTGCTGACGCGTGTCGACCCATACCACCTGGACCTCTCCTGCGGCAATGCGCTCGCGCACAAAGCGATGCTTAATGTTGATGTGCTTGGTGCGTGAATGGTGCATGCAGTCATGCTCAGCAATTGCCTTGGTGCTCTGGTTGTCACAGCGTAGGGTGATGCAGCGAATGGGCACGCGGAGCTGCTGCAACAAGCGGGAAAGCAAGACACTCTCACACGTACTTGCGCCGAGTGCAACATAGTCAGCCTCGCTGGAGCTGCGCGCCACACAACCCTGTTTGCCACTCTTCCACGAGATAGCTGTGCCATCCACAAGAAAGATGTAGCCTGTGCGACTACGTGCATTCGTATCATGAACCCAGTCACTATCGGTATACCCATCAACATCAAAAGAGGGTTGTGACCTGTAGCACAGGCCGACACCCGCTGTAGACAGAGCATAGCGAATGACACGCAATGCAGCCTCGAGATGCTTCTGGGGGGGCTACTAAGAGAACTGAGCCAGGAAGTTGACTGCAAAGGCCACATCCGCTCAGGTGGTAGTGGCGAGGTACATCAGTGAGCCAATCACACTGAGATAATCGGTGATGTCGACAGTGTTTCCCAACTGGGAAGAGTCAAGCGAGGAGACCATCTTGTCCTCTGATATGTGCATGACATGTGTATGTGTGCGTGTGCATCACTCCTCTCATGGTCGAGACCTAGACACTTGGTGGGCTGTTCCAGTGTCGAGGGAGACCCTAGATGGATAGCAGATGAGTGTGTGTGTGTGTGTGTGTGTATGTCCGTGTGAGTTGACTCATGCATGGTATGGCTTGCCATACATTGTTGTTCCATGCCTTTGTTCATTCGTTCAGGCGTGGAAGGCTATGTCAGCCAGGGGGAGTGTTGGTTTGTGTGGCTTCCACCCGTCACGAACGACACTGCTAGTTTACCGATACACCCACATTCGGGGTATATGGCAAAGGAGGGCGTGACGACACGACGGGTCTCAACCCACCGAGAAAACTCTTCTACCTCTTGACAAGCCCACATAGCTGCCGGAACGCATCGACCGCGTCTCGCCGGTGCTGTCGTAGGTGCTGGAGAAGTCTCGGTGTAGTCCGGAGGCCCGTCGTGTCGTCACACCCTCCTCTGCCATGTACCCCGAATGTGGGTATATCGGTAAACTAGCAGTGTCGGTCGTGACGGGTGGAAGCCACACAAACCAACACTCCCCCTGGCTGACATAGCCGTCCACACCAGAACGAATGAACGAATGCATGGAACAACAATGTATGGCAAGCCATAACATGCATGAGTCAACTCACACAGACATACACACACACTCATTTGCTATCCATCTAGGGTCTCCCTGGACACTGGCATAGCCCACCAAGTGTCTGGGTCTCGAACATGAGAGGAGTGATGCACACACACACATACACATGTCATGCACATGTCAGAGGTCAAGATGGTCTCCTCGTGACACTGGCGGTACCAGGGCCCGGTTTTTGACCGCTATGAGCAATCCAACGCAATAGTATCATCATCCAAACACAGGATGTAGGGAGGATCTCCTCGTAACACGGGTGCAACGCACCATGTATCCGGGTCTCGGCCAACAACTCGCATGCATATGCCACACACAGTATAGCCACACACTAAGACACACGATCACATGGTCTCCTCGTGACACTGGTACAATGCACCAAGTGTCCAGGTCTCGACCAACAGTGTGCTACCATCTATATGCAGCTGTGCAGGTACGTAGCGTGAGGCACATGCGGGATGCTGTAGATGCTCACAACAGAGCATGGACCTCGCCATGTATCTCCCATGGCGTCGCGTCAGGTTGAGGTCCACACAACACTCCCCCTGGGCAGATGAACCTGGCAGCGATGTCCTCGATGGATATGCTGATGTCGTAGCTGAACAGATCCTAGAAGATGAGTCACGTGGTGTATCCATCATGTAGAGATAGCTCCCCCTGTCACCTGCGAGTCGACTCCCTCCCTCAAAGACGAAGTGGTGTCTCCGGCTACAACTCCTCACATCAATCTGCATCACCTGGGGTATACCAGTCCTCGCGTGACTGCCAAGGGTCCCATCTCACAGTCTCTCTTGCCTCCGCACTGCCATGATGCATCTGTGTGTACCGGAGGAATGGGAATGGACGAGCAGCACGCGTGCTTGGATGAAGTGGCGGAGCTGGCCTCCGATACGGGATAGCATACCCTAAGACACAAGGGTGTACTGCCAGAAGAGGAGAGCTGGAGTGACGAACCGGATCACCACTCGTGGATGAAGATGACGATGGGGCAGGTGAGTCGGGTGGATGAAGGTACGCAACGCCAGTAGTAGAGGAAGGAGGAGCGATGATGGGGTCGACAGGAGCGAGGATGGCTGAAGCTGAAGGCACGCTCACCTCTCCTGTAATAGTGTCCCCAACGGACGTCATACTCGGAGCTCGTACAAGATCCTCCCCGGGTATAGGTGTGCCAAATTCTGCTGGTGGAAGGCTCCTGCCGATAGCACTGATGCTGATCTTCTGTGAGAATCGCTCACGCGCTGCCATCATCTCCCGCTGTAGCATGACTACGCGCTCCTGCAAGTCAGCATAATCTGCCTCGGACATGTCGAGGTGGCCCATGTCAACCTGGTATAGAATAAACTCTGCCTCACTGGATGCTGCACATGCAGACTGTACAACTCGTAAGTACAGCGCCATCTGTATCTCTGTTGCTGAAGACGATGGAACTGGTGCCGCTGCATCCTCCTGGGGGTCAACCAAGGTCGCAATGTGCTGAGACGCTGGAACATCGGATGTAGCTCCAGGTGTCGCATCTACATCAGAGCTCGTGTCTGTCATGCGAGGAGTGAGCGGTCGCATGCCGAGAGAGAAGGAGAAGGAGGAGTCCTTAGAGTCCATAGAGCATGTGGAAACGTTGTCCGTACAAGTAATGCCACTCTCGGCGTCGATGTGATCGGTAGGGTCACCAAGAGGTGAAACCGAGGGGGAAGAACTCAGCTACTGCTGCCGAGGTGACTCCATATGCATGTATGGATCTACTCCGGTGTCCTCGACTGCCGCCGTAATGGACACAGGTGTACAGGGCTTTGGCTCAGCAATGTCCGTCAAGGTGACCAACAAGCGCAACTAGCACTCACGCACTGTCTCGCCGGGAAAGCTGGTCGCTACCACCTGCTCGATGATAGAGTGAGGACCATCATCTGACTCCGTCATGTATGTCGCTGCTCCGTCGTGGGTACGGGAACCCGAAGACTTTGGGAACATGGACAACTCCTCACGCTGAAGCTAGTCCTCATGTACCACAGATGAGACGGTGGAGCCTGCTGTGTCTGCTGCAGCATATGTCCCAACGATGTCTCTCAGAAGTGCTCTCTCAAGAATGCCTCAACCTCCAAAAGACCAACCGGCCGACTCTGCTCATGCACTGCGACTGCTATCGTACTGGTGTGAATCTCGTGCACCAACGCCCTCGCAGATCCGTGTGGGGTATCCCAATCCACACAAGACTGCTGTGCCACCACCAGGCCGCTACTGGTCGGAGTCGCGAGTGGCATCGCCAAGGCACGCGGGACCTGCACTCCTCCTGATGCAACCTGCTGCTGCAGAATGTCCGGCTGCTGCCCCAGCGTAGATGTCGACCTGAATGACATGCACATCCCAAATACCCCAACATCCGCCGGACTGGTGTGAGTCTACTACACGCTCTCCCTCAAAAGTATGATGGATGCATCTTGATGCCTACGAGACTCCTGTGCCACCCCTGGGCCTCCAGCGGTCGGAGCCGCGAGTGGCACCGTCCAAGGACGCCGTGTCTGGGCTCCTCTTGATTTCACCTACTACTATGGAAGATCTAGATCCAACCTGGAGGATGAAAAGCAACTCTCAACCATGAACGGCATGTCGGGGTCAGACTCCACGCCATGTGCTATCTCCGTATCATCTGAATCTGCCTGAGCTGACGCTCGGGCAGCACGGCTCGGGGCGAGTGTGAATCCTGTCGCTACGGTCACATCAGGCAATGCGCAGTGACCACACTCCCCCTCGACAGGTACAGCAACGAAGGCCAAGGAGGTGGAGGATGTATCAACACCGGCGCGAGCACAACGTGTGGAGCGCTAACGCCGACGTCGCAGAGTCACTCAACTGGAACGACTGCATGGAGGTATGTCATCGCGAGATTGCGTCGTGGTCATAGAGTGAAGGATCGACAGGATGGTGGCAGCCTGGGACTCGCTGGCAGGTGGAGCTGAAGGTACACCATCCGATGAGGAAGGAGGAGAGGATGGAGGAGATGTGATCGAAGAGGCCGTCGACAAACGAGTAGCAGAAGCACGCTCAGTGACAACGAGGTCACAAAGCCGCTGCATTGTCTG
>SZWC01012968.1:16049-35727 GCA_023375785.1 Penium margaritaceum
GGGGGGGTGTCCGGCTGTCCGGCCCTCCCTCCCGTGCATGCTTGCTTGCTCACTCGCTGAGCGAGCGAGTGAGGAAATGGGTGTGGGGGGGAGGAGGGAGAGAGAGGGGGGGGGGGTCCTGTCTCCCCCTCTGACCCAACCCCTCCGTCGGTCGGCCGACAGGGCCGACGGGGCCGAGGGGGTCCACGAGGTCGACGAGTCCCCTCCGAAGGGCCCCTTGGAGGGGCTCGGCAAGGCCCTCCAAGAGCCCCACTAAGAAGGGGAGGAAGGGAGGGGGGGGTGCGAGCGGGACCCCCTCAGAGGGCCCCCCCGATCAGAGGAGGGTTGCGAGGCCCTCCTCGCAGAGGCAGCAGCAGCTGCACCGGCAAGTGCAGCTGCTGTGGTTGTTGCTGCTGCTACTTCTACTTCTGCTACTGCTGCTGCTTCTGCTGCTGCTGCTGCTCTGCGCAACAGTTGCTGCTGCTACTTGCTGCTGCCACCACGACTACTACTGCTGCATGCTGCTTCTACTACCGCTACTGCTGCAGTAGCTACTGTTGCTGCTGCTATATGCTGCTGCTGCTGCTTTGCGCAGCAGCCGCTGCTGCTGCTTGCTACTGCCGCCGCGGCTGCTGCTACTTCACGCTATTTTTGCTGCCGTCGCTACTGCACGCTGCTGCTACTGCCGTCGCTGCTGTAGTAGTTGCTCCTACTACTGCTATATGCTGCTACTGCTGACGCTGCTGCTACAACGGCTGATGCGCTGCTGTAGCTGCTTTCACCGCTACTACTACTGCTGCATGCTGCTGCTGCTGCTGCTCCTGCTGCTGCTACTACTGCTACTTCTATTGTTGTTGCTACTGCTACTGCTGCTGCTGCACTCTGCTGCTGCTACTGCCGACGCTGCTGTACGCTGCTACTACTACCGCCGCTGCTGTAGTGGCTGCTGCTACTATTGCTTTTGCTGTTGACACCGCAATCGCTATTGCTCCTTTTCGCGGCTCATGACCCCTGTGGCGTTGACTTGCAGTCGTTTCGTGCTCCCTCACGCTACTGCCGGCGTGGCACCATGTGGCACATTCTCTTTGCGTTCCGCCCACTGCTACTGCTTCTCCTGCTCACACGCCCCCCTGTGCTCTGATATCAAATTGGAAATAATAATTTTAGGGCATGCAGGCCCATGCAAAAACGAACATGAGCTCTGTGTGTGAGTACGATGCAAGACGGCAAGAATTTGGCTAAGTCTGGAACGCTGAGTATAAAGAGAAGGAGAGATTACAAATGAGCCCCGAGCGGGCTTATCTAGGGGCACCGGCAGCTACATCACCGGGCCCCGTCACCCCTGCTGAACCCAAATGAGTCAACAGGGAGAACACACTGCATACACCAAGAGAGCAACAAAGGTGGTCTCTTCGAGGCACCGGAACAGCTCTCCGAGTGCCCGGGTCTCGACCGCCGAGAAAATATGAGCAGTGCCAAAACATCTCGGGATCAACGTCCAGACATCACAGACGGTTTTCCGAACATCGGAAGCCCCACAACAGCCATCGGGTCTTCTCGTCGCACCGGTACAGTCAACCGGGTGCGCGGGTCTCAACCCACCGAGAAAACTCTCCTACCTCCTGACAAGCCCACATGGCTACTAGAACGCATCGACCGCATCTCGTCGGCGGTGTCGTAGGTGTTGGAGAAATCTTGGTGCAATTCGGAGGCCCGTCGTGTCGTCAGGCCCTCCTCTGCCATACACCCCGAATTTGGGTATATCGGCAAACTAGCAGTGTCGGTCGTGACGGGTGGAAGCCACACAAACCAACACCCATCAACAGCAACAGAGGGTTGTGACCTGTAACACAGGCCGACACGCGCTGTAGACAGAGCATAGCGAATGACACGCAGTGCAGCCTTGAGATGCTTCTGGGAGGGCTGCTAAGAGAACTGAGCCAGGAAGTTGACTGCAAAGGCCACATTCGCTGAAGTGGTTGTGGCATGGTAAATCAGTGAGCCAATCACACTGAGAGAATCGGTGACGTCGACAGTGTTTCCCAACTTGGAAGAGTGAAGCGACTTCAACAGGCGCTGGCCTGCTGGGATCATCGGTGTGGACGCCGTGGGGGTGTTGGCGAGCAAGGAAGAGAAGCGCTCCCCCAAGCTGCGAATGTATGCAGCCTGATGTACATGCAGCGTCCTGCGCTGGCAGTCTCACTCCAGCTCCATGCCGAGAAACACACGAGCTGGACCAAGGTCCTTCATCTTGTAGAATGACTGCAAAAGAGCCTTCATTGACTGCACGGTAACTGGACTGTGTGACGCAATGAGAAGATCATCCACGTAGACCAAAACGGCTACAAGGGGTTGCGAGGGGGCACTTAGAAAGAGTGTTGGATCGACCGAGCTGCAATGGTAGCCGCCCTTCTCCAGGGTGGAGGAGATTTCCAAGTTCAAACAGCGTGGTGACTGCTTGAGGCTGTACAATGCCTTTCGCAGTCGCCAAACCTTGTTTGTGCCATCAGTGAAACTTGGGGGTTGCACCATGTAGATCTCCTCATCAAGGCGTCCATGGAGGAATGTGTTGTTAATATCCATCTGCTCCAACTCCCAGTCATGCTCAACTACCAGGCTCAAGAGAGCCCGGGCATAGGTGTAGCGTCCAACTAGAGCAAAGGTCTCATCAAAGTCAATGCCCGGAATTTGGGAGAAAACCTTGGCCGTGAGGCTTGCCTTGTATCTGTCAATCGTGCCATCAAGCTTCTGCTTGTGCCAAAGTACCCAACGGGCCGAGACCGCCTTGCAACCGGGGGGGAGGTCAACAAGCTCGAACACCTCATGTTTGTCCAAGGCCGTGATTTCCTCCTGCATGGCCTTCTCCCACAGATCAGCATCAACGGCCTCTCTAGCCTGACGCACTGTAGTAGGCTCGACTGGGAGTGAGGTCTGTTGGTTTTCGTGCATCTCTCATTATACTCTGTTGTGTCCTCCCGGCTTGTGTACATCGGCGTGCAGATGACTGACGGCGAGACTTCAAGCCGCTGGAGTGTCGCTCGGTGGAGCCGACACACGCTCAGGCCTATTCACCCGTCGATGGAGCCTCCTCCTTTGGCGATGCGCTCAGCTCCATCGGCAGGCCTCCTCGGCGGTCGAGCCGCCGGCGGTCACTGCCACTGCAGATGCTGTCTGCATGCACCTAGCACTATGTCTGGCTGTGGCATTGCATCTGCAGCATCATGCGATGCCTAGGGTCCATGTCTCCTGTTGTATGGTCCTGTTTGGCATCGTTGACTATCATAGGCACTGCCTGGGTTCGTGCAGCCAAAACTTCTTGTAGCTATTTTTCTAGCTGATCTGACCGCACGACTGCGAGTGCAGCATCGGTATTATGGTATGGTCCAGTTTTCACGCAAAACGGATGACGCCCGGGTTTTGGGCTGTCGGGCGTGTGGCAGGGCTCACCGAGAAATCCCTGCCTGCCAGAAAATAGGTCTAGCACCGTTTTGTGATTGGCTGGTTAGCTGAGTAACAAGTTCTACAGTAGTGGGGGGAACCTAAAACTTGGAGGGGTCTCCCATTGTTTCTCATTCTTCATTGCTAATCAGTTACTTTCAGTTTTCAGCTGCTTTCTGGCGCTAACACTGGCGCACGCACTTCTGAGTAACAAACCCAGAGCTTCCAGACTTAGTCTCCAGAGCAGCAGACTCAGGGGGTAGCAGACTAAAGCAACGAGCGTGAAAGCCCGCACGTTGCATCGACAACGCATGTTGCCCCAACCTGCTGCCTAGGTTTCTAGCTTGGTATCAGAGCCAAAGTGTAGCAGCAGCAGCAGAAGACTGGCGTACAGGTGCCAGACAATGTCCGCGGACCCCCCTACGCGCCAGTGCAGGGGAAATGCTGCTGGATTTTTTCCGGCAGCATTGACCCGCCTGGTGGCGGCGTTAGATTTTGTCCCACGGCCACTGGGCCAGGGGAAATGCTGCCAAAAATGTTTCGGCAGCACAAACCCCCACACGTGACGCGAGGAGGTGTGCGGCAGGCCGGGTCCAACACCTGCGGGCGACAAGGCACGCGGCAATGTCACCCAGGTGCAGTTACTTGCACCAGCACGTAGCAGCAATAGCTTGCAGCAACGACAGCCGTAGGCAACGGCAGCGAGCAGTGGCAGCAGTAGCCAGTAGCAGCTGCGTGCAGTAGCAGCAGTAGGCAAAAGCAGCAACTCGCAACAGCCCATAGTAGCAGGAGTCCGTAGCAGCAGCTCGCAGTAATAGTAGCCCACAGCAGCAACTCGCAAGAGTAGTAGTAGCCCGGAGTAGCAGCAAGCAGCAACAGCGGCAAAGCAGTAGCTGCAACAGCGTGCAGCAACACGAGCAGGCTATAGCAACCACCGCAACAAGCAGCAGCAGCAGCCACCCGCAGTAGCAGCTGTAGCGAGCAGTTTCTTGCAGCTCTTGCTGTTGCTCGCTGCCCACAGCGAGCGAGCAACAAGCAAGAGCCCGCTGCTGCCAGCGAGAAGATGCTCGCTGCCAGCGAGCAGCAGCTCATTGTCAACAAGCAGCAGCCTACTGCTTGCAGCTGACAGCGGGCAGCTGCGCCTTGCGACAGACGAGGAAGAAAAAAAAAGGAAGAGCAAAAACAATTCCCCCACCCCATTTGCTTTGCTACCATTGTTGCAACAGCCTTAGCAGCCACAGCAGCCCGCAGCAGTAGTAACTGGTGCTATAACTACAGCCGCAACAACAGCAGTAGTCGCAGCAGCAGCAGTAGTAGCTACAGCAGCAGCAGCGGCAGCAGGAGCAGTTGCAGCAACAGCTGTAGTAGCAGCAGCAGGAGAAGCAACAGCAATAGCAACACCAATTGCAATAGCAGCCGCAGGAGCAGCAAACGCAGCAGTAGCAAACAGCAGTAGGAATAGCAGTAGCACCAACAGCTGTAGCACCGGCCCCAACAACCGCCACTACTGATGTCAGCATTGTGCTGCTGATGTCACTGTTGATGTCACTATTGACGTCATCAACTCACCAAAAGAAACCAAAGAAGGGGTCAAGGGAAGGGGGAAGTAATCCTAAGTGTGGGCAGGACATCCGCCGCCACTAGCAGAAGTCACTGCTAATGTCAGCACCCCACAGAGAACAAAAAAAAAAACAAGACAAAACAAAGGGCATCACACCATGGTTGCTAGCCCCACTGGGGAGGGGTCCTCCTCTGTTGGGGGGACCCACATCCCCCCTTTCTTGCAGCGGCTGCAGCAGTAGCAGCAGCACCACCAGCACCAGCAAGATCAGTAGCAAGAGCAGGAGCAGCACCACCACCAATACCAGCAGCAACAGTAGTAACAAGAGCAGTAGTAACAGTAGGAGGAGGGGCAGCAGCAGCAGCAGAGGAGCAACAACAACGGAAGCAGCAGCAGCAGCAGGAGGAGCAGCGTTGCCAGCAGCCCTCTGATGTCGTTGACGACAACCTCGACCCCCTCGCTGCTCTTCAGCAACAGCTTGCCGCCCTGATGCAGCACCTCGCGGTAGTGCAACTGTTAGTCTCCTTGTCTACCCCCAATGCACCTCCATCCTTCCCCCCTCCAGGGCACGCCAGCCCAGCTGTGTCTGTTGTGACATAAAACCTGGCGCAGCAGCAGACTCTGCACCAACAACAGACAGTGACCTCCGTCCTTGGCCCCACTCTGGGTGCAGGCCGCAGGCAAAAGGACTTTGAGACGCCTCCGCCGCCGCTTCAGGCCTGCGAGCAATTTCGGAGCTGGGAGCTCAGCTTCCGCATTTGGGCGCAGGATGAGGGCCTGTGGGCATACTACACCCTGCCGTATGATGCCACCCTGGCCGACCAGCTGTATGACACTGGTGGTGCTGTCCGGGCTCTTGTCCCTGTCGCTCCTCCGGCTTTGCACCTCACCCTCGAGCCCTTCTTGGACGACTTCACCGCTGGTGCCACCCCAGAGCCTGCAGCCACGTGGCATATTCTCACTCGTCCCCATCGCCTGTCCAACGACACTGAGACTAGTCGCCTACTGCAGGAGTTCAACTCCCTGCACATTATGGAGTCCGAGACAGTCACCTCCTACTGGCAGCGGGCGGAGGACATCCTTCGTTGCCTCGGGACCACTGCCCCACCCCTTTGGCCGCGCTCCTCACCATCAAGCACGGTGCCACCGAAGCGTACACGGACATCTTTGTCCACTACCCTCACAAAGTTCTCTCCACCATGGTGGCCCAGAGCACCCTCATGCCCTGAGCATACAAGCTCTTCCTTCGCATTGAGGTAGCCCGTCTGGAGTCCCGAATCCAGCGCACGGAGGCCGCCGCCTCCCCTGCCGTCACCTCCCCTGCCGTCGCCTTTGTGGCCATCGCCTCCACCGCCGCGACTACCTCATCCTCGTCGGGGAAGAAGAAGCGTCGGAACAAGAAAGGCGAAGGTCAGCAACAGCAGTAGCAGTCGTCGTCGACCGGGTCCAGCGCTGGCGGCTTGGTCTGCCACAGTAGTGGCCAGCTCGGGCACGGGTGGTACACGTGCCCTCTACCAACGAATGAGGCCCGCGTCATTGCCACCATGCGTCGCTAGCACGAGCGCCGTCTTGCCTCTGCCACCGTGACCATCAGCGGCTCTGACACCTCCGCCTCGTCCAACAGCTCCACCACTCTAGTTGCTTCGCCGATCCTGCTGACACCAGAGCCGTAGCCGTCGCCGCCGGCACAGTCCTCCTTCTACCTGAGCTCCGGCGCCATCACCCCGCACGCCGTCTACACTCTCGGGCCATCCTCCTGTGAGCGCCAGCTGGATTAGTTCATCGTGCTCCAACTCGGCCTGCCTCGCCCTCCTCCCCAGGGAAGTGTGAGTTGCATCACTTGCTGCTTCCTTGTCCAGCCCTGCATGACTGAGACTGAGCTACGGTCGTGCCCCGTTTCTTCGTCAGTCTCGTCGTCTCTCATGGTCTCCACTACCCCCTCCAAGGACGACATTGCTTGGCTTGACGATTGGCAGTCTCGATTCGCACCTCCTTCCACCGCGTCCGCGTCCCTTGCTTATTGCCATTTGACTGTTAGTGATCTTGCGACCCCGGTCCAGGACCCTGCCCAGACCTCGATCATCGACTACGGGGCCACGCATCACATGACGGCCTGTCGTGAGGCCTTTGGTGTGCCCGGTCCGGAAGGTGATTTTTCTGGTGTCCGGACAGGCTCTGGCCAAGTGTTTCCTATCCGTGGTGTTGGCGTCGTTCGTTTCCGTGGTCCCTCCCGTGACGTCTTTTTGACTGATGTCCTCTTTCTCACTGGTCTTGAGCTCAGCCTTCTGTCCGCCACTGCCCTTGACCGCATGAGCATGGACGTTGTGCACTCGCGTGGTGTTCGCACTGTGTCGTTGCGTCCATCTGGCCTTGTTGTGCTACATGCCACTGCCCGTTGTAACCTGTGGCATGTTCCTCGCCTCTCCTCCTCTCCTTCCATCTTCTCCCCGTCGGCCGCCACAGGCCATGTGTTTGTCACCAGTACGCTTTCTCCTCAGTACACTTGCCTCTTGCACCGCCGCCTCTGCCACGTCCTCTCTGTCGTCGTAGGTAGCATGCTCCGCACCCAGCCGGCCAAGGGCCTTGACCCAGAGACTTTTCCCCTCCCGTGCCCAACTGAGTGCATTAACTGCGCTAAGGGGAAGATGCACCGTTCCACGTATCCCTTGTCTTCCTCCCGTGTGTCCGCCCCCATTGACCTTGTCCATTCGGACGTCATGGGTCTGCTCCCCATTGAGTCTGTCAGCAAGCGTGGTCGCTACGTCCACACTCTCACTGACAACTTTTCTCGCTACCGTTGGGTCTTCTGCTTTCGGCAGAAGAGCGATGTCACCCAAGCCATCCAGGACTGGCTTGTCCTTGCGGAGCACGAGTGCGGCCGCTCTCTCCACCGCTTTTGCTCTGATTGCGGTGGTGAGTACCTAGGTGAGGCCGCAACCTTTCTCGCCTCCTGCGGAATTTGCCATGAAACGTCCGTGCCTTATACACCCACCCAAAACGGTGTCTCCTAATGGTCAAACCCTACTATGGCCGACGTCGTCCGTACCATGCGGGTCGAGTCTGGTCTCTCCAAGGGCTTTTTTTTTTAAGCCATGGCCTACATGACCTGGGTCCAGAACCAGATTCCCCACGGTCCCCTTCCCCACCAGTCGACACCGTACCAGCATTGGTGCGGTCAGCGAGCTGATCTCCGCCCCGATCGCGTCTGGGGCTCCGTGGTCATTGTGTGGCTGCCCGTCCCGCAGCAGGGCGACAAGCTCGCCCCTCGCGGACGTCCCTGCACCTTCCTCGGTGTCTCTCATCAGTTCAAGACCTGGCGCTTCTGAGATCCCTCCCGGCACTGTATCGTTGAGTCCCGGGACACCCTCTTCTCTAAGGACCTGTTTCCTTGTGACCTCATTCGCTAGGGCTCGTCTCTATCGATCTCATTGCATGGGAGAATGGTGAGTCCGTCCTCCGTCCTGCCACTTCCGGGTGACACATCCCTCAGACCCTCCAAGTCCTAGTCGCGTCTATAAGTCCCTCCGGGCCAGTAGCCCCAATCGTGTCCGCAGGTCCCTCCGGGCCAGCAGCCCTAGTCGCGTGCGCTAGTCCATCCGGGCTAGCAGCCCCAGTCGCCTCCGCTGGTCCCTCCGGGCCAACAACCCAAGTCACTTCCGCCGGTCCCTCGGGCGAGCAGCCCAAGTCGCGTCCGGTGTTCCCTCTGGGCCAGTAGCCCCAGTCGCGTCTGTTGGTCCCTCCGGGCGAGCAGCCGTAGTCGCGTCCGCTAGTCCCTCCGAGCCAGCAGCCCAAGTCACATCCGCTGATCCCTCCAGGCTGGCAAACCGAGTCGCATCCATTGGTCCCTCCAGGCCATCAGCCTCAGTCGCGTCCGCTGGTTCGTGCGGGCCAGCAGCCCCAATCGCGTCCACTGGTCCCTCCGGGCCAGCACTCCCAGTCGTGTCCGCTGTTTCCTCCGAGCCAGCAGTCGTAGTCGCGTCCGCTGGTCCCTCTGGGCCGACAGCCCCGGTTGTATCCGTGGGATCCTCCGGGCAAGCAACCCCGTCCGCCTCCATGAGCTCAACGGACTCACTGCCGTCACCTGCCCTGCCAGGCTACACGCGTGGCCTAGGCGGCAACCTCCGACCCACAGCGTCGATGAGCACGCACATCGTCGCACCGCGTTCCGTGGTGCCTCGACCCCCTGTGGCTCCACGTGTCTCCTCCGCTCCCACGATCGTGAGTGGGGATCCTAGCACCAAGGCCCTCGGCCTCACCACCTCAGCCATCATTGCAGACCTTCACCCGGGCTCCGCATTGGGCTACGTCATGCTTCATCATGAGCATCGATACGCTGGCACGGCTGCACTCGCGCTCATCTCACCTGGGGCTCAAGTTTCACACGCTCTCTCAGTCCACTCCACAGCACGCCCGGAGGACCCATACACCCTACGCGAGGCACGAGTCTCTCCTGAGGCCGACATTGGGACACTGCCTGTGCCGATGAGCTTGCCGCTATCCGACAGCACCACGTGTATGACATCGTCGACCTTCCCCCAGGACGGAAGGCCATTGGCGCCAAGTGGGTCTTTCGGCGCAAGTGGAAGCCCGACAGGTCCTTGGACAAGTACAAGGCCCGCCTTACAGCCAAGGGGTTTGCCCAGATTCCTTGGGTCGATTACAACCAGATCTTTGCCCTAGTTGGCCGGTCCTCCACTAGCCGGGCACTCTTCAGTTTGGTCGCCCAGCACGGGTGGGAGCTACATCAGATGGACGTGAGCAACGCCTTTCTCAATGGTTCACTAGAGGGTGAGGAGCTCTACATGGTGCAGCCCGCAAGCCTTGACAATGGCACTACAAGAGTCTGGCGACTACGTAATGCCCTTTATGGCCTGAAGCAGTTGCCTCGGTGCTGGAACTAAGAAATCAGCAGTACGCTCCTTCGTGGCGGGCTCTAGCGCAGCACCGCTGACCCCGCACTGTTTGTCAGTCCGAAAGGCCAAACCTTTGCTGTTGTTCTCATTTACGTTGACGATCTGCTCATTACGTCGCCAGACACGGCTGCCATCCAGCGTGTCAAGCATCTACTGCACGCCGCCTACGAGATGAAGGACCTTGGGTATGCCAAAGTCTTCCTGGGCATGGACCTTGAGCATGATCACTCCCAGAGCGTCATGCACATCTACCAGGCTACCTATGTGCAGACACTGTCCACACATTTTGCGGAGGATGTGCCACTCGTGCCGAGCGCATCCTCACCTATGTCACCCAATGGCCAGGCAAAGCGGAAGAGTCCTGACCCAGCTGTTGTGGGGGAGCCACTTGACGTGACCACAAAACTTGAGTCATCGGGTCACTGATGTTCCTGGCGACGACGAAGCGCCCTGACAACGCGTTCACCGTCAAGCTCCTGGCCCAGTTCTCTCAGGAGCCGCGTCACCTCCACTACGAGGCCACGATCTGTGTGTTGCACTATGTTGTCTCAACTCCTCGGCGAGGTCTCATGTTCCGTCATCAGTCGTCTATTGTCGCGGTGGGCTACAACAATAGTGACTGGGCCGGCAGTTGGGACACTAAGAATCGCACAGGCTGGATCTTTTTGATTGGCGGCACAGTTGTGTCTTGGCATAGTGGCAAGCAGGTATGCGTTGCATGTAGCAGTGCTGAGGCTGAGTACGTTGCTCTTGGCTCAAGCGAGTGTGAGAGTGTGTGGTTGCGTCATCTGTTGTCCGAGTTGCGTCAGCCCGTCGCATCCATCACGTTGCACTGTGACAATGAGAGTACCATGGCCATCGCCGACAATGACGGCGTGCATCACACACGCACAAAGCACATCAATGTTGAGTTTCATTATGTGTGTTCGTTGTTACATGATGGTAGCGTCAGCATCGTGTGGGTTCAGACAGCATGGCAGTTAGCTGACTTCTTGACCAAGGCACTAAAGCGCGACTCGTTCAAGAAAGCTGTGATTTCAGTCGGCATGCGTCCGTGAGTGACTCTCCCTGTCCCTGCTTGCGTCTCTTCTTGGCCTGGGGAGTTTGGTCGTTGACTATGTGTGTGCCCGCACATGTGCACTATGCCTGTGAGTCATCGGGAAGTCTTGGTTTTCGTGCATCTCTCACTGTACAATGTTGCGTCCTCCCAGCTTGTGTACATCAGCGTGCAGATGACTGACGGCAAGACTTGACGCTGCTGGAGTGTCGTTTGCTGGATCTGACTCACGCTGAGGCCCATTCACCCGTCGCTAGAGCCTCCTCCTTTGGCGATGCGCTCAGCTCCACCGGCAGGCCTCCTCGGTGGTCGGGCCGCCGGCGGTCACTGACAATGCAAATGCTGTCTGCATGCACCTAGCGCTGTGTCTGGCTGTGGCATTGCCTCTGCAACATCATGCGATGCCTAGGGTCCATGTCTCCTGTTGTATGGTCCTGTTTGGCATCGTTGACTGTCATAGGCACTACCTGGGTTCGTGCAGCCATAACTTCTTGTAGCTGTTTTTCTAGCTGATTCTGACTGTACGACTGCGTTGGCAGCGTCGGTTACATGGTATGGTCCAGTTTTCAGGCAAAACGGATGACGCCCGGGTTTTGGGCTGTCGGGCGTGTGGCAGGGCTCACCGAGAAAACCCTGCCTGCCAGAAAATAGGTCTAGCACTATTTTCTGATTGGCTGGTTAGCTGAGTAACAAGTTCTACACTAATGGGGGGGAACTAGAATTTGGAGGGGTCTCACATTGTTGCTCATTCTTCATTGCTAATCAGTTAATGTCAGGTTTCAGCTGCTTTCTGGCGCTAACACTGGCGCGCGCATTTCTGAGTAACAAATCCAGAGCTTTTAGACTTAGTCTCTAGAGCAGCAGACTGAGGGGGCAACAGACTTAAGCAACGAGCGTGGAAGCCCGCACGCTGCATCGACAACGCATGCTGCTCCAACCTGTTGCCTAGGTTTCTAGCTAGGTCAGAGAGGGAAGACCACTCGCAGCAAAACAGGCCGCAATAGATCTTGCCGCGGAGGCATCCAAGGCACTGATGATCTGATGAGCAACAAGAGCATAGCCTACTGCTGAGTTCAAGTGGACTATGCTTACAGCGAGTCCAAGAGCGTCAAGCCCAGTAGGCCTGGAAATCGAGTCAGCTGCAGTGGAAGGTGCACTGGCCCAAGTGCGCCGCTGTGACTGTGATGGGTGTGAGATAGATGTCTGTGGGAGAGCACGGAGTCTGCCCCCTCGAGTGAATGGCTCGGGAATGACTGAAGGTGCCTCAGAGACTGGTGACGGGGAGGGGCCGTCAGAGACGACACGCTATGATGATGAGGGGATGTCAGAGACGACACGCTGGGGAGACTGTACAGGAGTGTCATCGGACAGAGTTGGAACACTGACGGGCACTGACGTAGGCTCAGACAATGAGGAGGGTGAGGAATGTGGGGAGGACCACGGGGTAGTGTGAGATGTGTCCGTGTGGGAGGAACCTGGAGAGGAAGAAGTGTAGGACGAGGTCAAGCTCGGGAAAGGTGCAACAGCAGGGTCAGAAGAAGGACTAGGCCCGCAAGGGGGCGAGCTCGAGGGGGGCACACTAGCGAGACCGGAGGCTGGAGCAGACCTACTCCCCAAAGCAACGGAGCGAGGACAAAGAGGAAGGGGGAGCGACACGAGACAAATCGCGAGGAAAGACATCCTCAAAGAAGAGGGCATCCCGCGATTCAACGGCGCGGAAGCGATCAGGTTCTCAGAAGCGCCATGCCTTGGACATGGCAGAAATACCAAGAAAGGTGCACAGGTGAGCACGCGACTGAGTTTACCGTCGTGCTGGTCCTCAGGAAGCCAGACTCTAGCGACACAGCCCCAGACACAAACAAGACGGAGATCCGTCCGGCGACCGAACCAGCGCTGAAACGGTGTGACATGACGAGAGAGAAGACCATGTGGAATGCGGTTCGTGACACATGTTATGTATGGCATGGATTCAAAGGAAAATAGAGGAGGAATGTCAGACGTAGCAAGAAGAGTACGGAAACCGTCAGCAAGAGTGCGCTTCCAATGCTCAGACACGCTATTTTGTTTGGGCGTGTAGGGAGCGGTGGTCTCGACATGGACACCACGAGAGGAGAGAAAGCGGGAGGTGGGACCAAGGAATTCACCCCCACGGTCGCAACAAAAGACACGGAGACGACGACCACATGCAAGTTCGGCCTGGGGAAGCCTGGTCTCGATGGAGGAACAGACGTCACTTTTTTGTTTGAGTGCAAAGACCCAACGCATGCGAGAAAAATCATGAGTGAGGCAGAGCACGTAGCAACCAACCCCCCCAAGAGTGTAATGGAAGAGGGGGCCCATGACGTCAGTATGCAACAGGTCAAGGAGAGCAGAGGTGCATGTCTCAAAGGTGGAGAAAGGGGACCGGTGCATTTTCCCTTGAGCACAATCCAGACAGTCAGGTGGACAAGGGGAAGGAAAGGGGTCAGCATCCAGATCATTAGCAGGAAGAGTGCGTAGAAGTGAATCAATGAGAACAGTATGAATGTGGCACAAGCGACGATGTAGCAGCTGAGCTTGGGCAAGAGAGAGGGAGGGTGCAACGTGCACATGAGCAGCAATGGCGGGAGATGGTGCGAAGGTGGGGACGCAAAACAGACCATCACAACGAGTGCCTTGGAGAAGTATGCGGCGAGAGGTGCGGTGAGAGACAGATGCAGTGCCGCGGCTGGATGAGAAGTCCATGCCCTGGTCATTGAGCGTGGCGAAAGAGAGCAGACTCAGCTCAAGCGATGGAGGATCCAGCGAATGGTGCATGGGCCTCAGCACGCGTCGGCTCCACCGAACGACACTCCAGCAGCGTTGAGTCTCACCGTTAGTTATCTGCACGCCGATGTACACAAGCCGGGAGGAAACAACAGAGTACAATGAGAGATGCGTGAAAACCAACACTCCCCCATGACTCACAGGCGTAGTGCACATGTGCGGGAAGAGACACAGTCAACGACCTGACTCACCCATGGCACGCAGAGACGCAAACAAGGACAAAGAGAGCCACTCACGGACGCACGCCGACCGAACTCATAGCCTTCTTGAACGATTCGCGCTTCAGTGCCTTGGTCAAGAAGTCAGCCAACTGTCGTACCGTCTCAACCCACACAATGTTGATGCTGTCATGCAACAACAAACACACATAGTGATACTCAACGTTGATGTGCTTTGTGCGTGTGTGATGCACGCCATCATTGTCAACGATGGCCATGGCACTCTCATTGTCACAATGCAATGTGATGGATGCGACAGGCTGACGCAACTCGGACAACAAACTACGCAACCCCACACTCTTACACGCGCCTGAGCCAAGATCCACCTACTCAGCCTCAGTAGTGTTGCGTGCAATGCACCCATGCTTGTCGTTGCGCCAGGACACAGCTGTGCCGCCGATTAGAAAGATCCAGCCTGTGCAACTCTTACCGTCCGGACTGCCGGCCTCGTCACTATCAGTGTAGCCTACCGCAACAAAAGATGGCTGACGGCGGAACATGAGACCTCGCCGAGGAGTCGAGACAACATAGTGCAGCACTCGGATTGCAGCCTCGTAGTGGAGATGACGCGGCTCCTAAGAAAACTGGGCCAGGAGGTTGACGAAGAATGCGATGTCAGGGCGCGTCGCAAGGAACATCAGTGATCCGATAACTTGCAGGTATGTGGTCACGTCAACTAGCTCCCCCACAATAGTTGGGTCAGGACTCTTCAGATTCACCTGGCCATCGTGTGACATGGGTGAGGATGCGCTCAACACGAGTGGCAGGTCCTCCGGAAAGCGGTTGGACGGAGTCTGCACATAGGCGGCCTGGTGGATGTGGAGGATGCCCTGGGAGCAATCATGCTCGAGCTCCATGCCGAGGAAGACTTTGGCAGATCTGAGATCCTTCATCTGGTAGGCGGCGTGTAGCAAGTCCTTGACATGCTAGATGGCAGTCGTGTCTGGCGATAAAATGAGGAGATCGTCGACGTAAACCAGAACAGCGGCGAAAGCTTGGCCTCGCGGGCTGACAAACAGTGCGGGGTCAGCGGTACTACGCTGGAGTCCGCCTCAAAGGAGCGTGCTGCTGATTTCTTTGTTCCAGCACCAAGGCAACTGCTTCAGGCCATAGAGGGCCTTACGCAGTCGCCAGACTCTCCCAGTGCCATCGTCAAAGCCTGGGGGCTGCACCATGTAGAGCTCAACACCCTCTAGTGAACCATAGAGAAAAGCGCTGTTTACATCCATCTGATGCAGCTCCCACCCACGCTGGGCAACCAGGCTGAAGAGCGCCGAGCTAGTGGAGAACCGGCCAACTGGGGCAAAGATCGGGTCGTAGTCGACCCTAGGAATCTAGGCAAACCCCTTGGCTGTAAGGCGGGCCTTGTACTTGTCCAAGGACCCGTCGGGCTTCCACTTGCGCCGAAAGACCCACCTGGCGCCAATGGCCTTCCGACCTGGAGGAAGGTCAAGGAGGTCGTACACATGGTACTGTCGCATAGTAGTGATCTCATCAGCGCATGCAACGTCCCAGTGTGCGGGCTCAGGAGAGGCTCGTGCCGGACCCAGTCACCCTGCGCATGGCATAGCCGAGTGCGGATCCCGGGTGAAGGTATGCAATGATGGCCGAGGTGGTCAAGTTGAGGGCCTTGGTGCCAGGGTCCCCACTCACGACCGTGGGAGTGGAAGGGACACGTGGAGCCACGGTGGGTCGAGGCGCCACGGAGCGGGGTGCGACAGTCCACGCGCTCACCGACAGTCTGGGTCAAAGGCTGCCGCCTGCGCCACGTGTATAACATGGCAGGACAGGAGATGGCACTGAGTCCGACGAGCCAATGGAGGTACACGGGGTTGCTAGCCCGGTGGGGCCCGCGGATGCCACCGGGGAAGCTAGCCCGGATGGGCCAGCGGACGCGACTAGAGCTGCTGGCCCGGAGGGGCCAGTGGACAAAACTAGAGTTTCTATCCCGGAAGGGCCAGCGGACGCAATTGGGGCTGCTGGTTCGTAGGGACCAGCAGATGCAACTGGGGCTGCCGACCCGGAGGGACTAGAGGACGCGATTGGGGTTGTTGGCCCGGAGGGACCAGCGTATGCGACTGGGGCTGCCGGCCTGGAGGGACCAGCGGACGCGTTTGGGGCTGCCGGCCCGGAGGGACCACCGGACGTGTCTTGGGCTGTTGGCTTGGAGGGGCCAGCAGACACGACTGGGGCTGCCGACCCGGAGGGACCAGCGGACGCGTCTGGGGCTGCCGGCCCGGAGGGACCAGCGGACACGACTGGAGCTGTTGGCCCGGAAGGACGCAACAGGGGCTGCCAGCTCAGATGGACCAGTGGACACGACTGGGGCTGCCGGCTTAGAGCGACTGAGGGATGTGTCACCCAAAAGTGGCAGGATGGAGGACAGACCCACCACCCCAACGCGACGGGATAGACACGGACGAGCCGTAGCAAATGAGGTCGCGCGGAAACAGGTCCTCGAAGAAGAGGGCATCCCGGGACCTGACGATACAGTGCTGGGAGGGATCCCAGAAGCGCCAGGCCTTGGACTGACAAGAGACACCGTAGAAGGTGCAGGGACGTCCGGGGGGGGGCGAGCTTGGCGCCCTGCTGCGGGGCGGGGAGCCAAACAATGGCCACGCAGCCCCAGACGCAAGCCGGACGAAGGTCAGCTCGCTGACCGCACCAATGCTGGTAGCGCGTGGACTGGCGGGGAAGGGGACCGTGGGGAATCCGGTTCTAGACCCAGGTCATGTAGGCCATGGCTTCAAAGTAGAAGCAAGAGGAGAGACCAGACTTGACCCGCATGGTGCGGACGGCTTCCGCCATGGTACGGTTCCACCGTTCAAAGACACCGTTGTGGGCGGGCGTGTAGGGCGCGGATGTCTCATGGTGGATCCCGCGTGAGGCGAGAAAGGTCATGGCCTCACTCATGTACTCACCACCGTGATCAGAGCAATAGCAGCGAAGGCAGCGGCCACACTCGCACTCCACAAGGACAAGCCAGTCCCGGGTGGCTCGGGCAACATCGCTCTTCTGCCGAAGGGAGAAGACCCAACTGTAGCGAGAGTAGTTTTCAGTGAGGGTGAGGACATAGCGGTCGTGCTCGCCGACGGACTCGGTGGGGAGAGGGCCCATGACGTCCGAATGGACAAGGTCAAGAGGGACGGACGCACGGGTGGAAGACAAAGGGTATGTGGACCGGTGCAGCTTCCTCTGAGCGTAATCAATGCACTCAGTGGGGCACGGGAGGAGGAAAGTCTCCGGGTCAAGGCCCTTGGCCGGCTGGGTGCGGAGCATACAGCCTACAACGGCAAAGTGGACGTGGCAAAAGGCGGCGGTGCAAGAGGTGAGTGTGCAAAGGAGAAAGCGTGCTGGTGACAAACACATGGCCTGTGGCGGTCGACGGGGAGGAGATGGATGCGGAGGAGGAGAGACAAGGTACATGCCACAGGTTGCCACAGGCGGTGGCGTGTAGTACGACGAGACCAGACGGACGCAACGACACAGTGCCAACACCACGCGAGTGCACAACGTCTATGCTCATGCTGTCAAGGTCAGTGACAAATAGGAGGTTGAGCTCGAGACCAGGGACGAAGAGGACATCGCTCAAAAAAACGTCACCGGCAGGACCACGGAAACGAACGATGCCAACACCACGGACAGACAACACCTGTCCGAAGCCCGTTTGGACACCGGAGAAAGCGCCTACAGGACCGAGCATAATGAAGGCCTCATGAGAGGCCATCATGTGATGCGTGGCCCCAGAGTCGATGATCTAGGTGTGAGCGGGGTCCTGGACCGGGGCCGCCAGATCGCTAACGGTCACATGGTAGCAAGCAAGGGTCACGGATGCGGTGGAAGGAAGCGCGAACCGAGACTGCCAATCGTCAAGCCACGCAACGTTGTCATAGGAAGGGGTAGAGGAGACCATGGGAGACAACGAGACAGACAAGGAAACGGGACACGATTGTAGTTCAGTCTCAGTCATGCAAGGCTGGGCAAGAGAGCAGGAGGTGATGCAACTTGCACTTCCCTGGGGAGGAGGGTGTGTCAGGCCAAGCTGGAGCACGATGAAATGCTCCAGCTGACGCTCACGGGAGGACAACCCGGGAGTGTAGATCGAGTGCGGAGTGACGGCACCAGAGCCCGGGTAAGGGAGGGACAGCGCCGGTGACGGGAACGGAGGCACCGACGGCTGCGAATTGTATTGCTGCAGCGCGGGTGATTGCTGGACTGGCGGAGCTGTCGGAGTGGCGGAGCCGCTGGACGAGGTCGAGGTATCTGGGCCGGTGGTAGCGACGGCGGCAGAGGCGAGACGGCGCTCCCGCTCGTAAAGCATGGTGGCAATGACGCGCGCCTTGTCTGTTGGGAGAGGGCACGTGTACCACCCGCGCCCGGGCTGGCCACAATTGTGGCAGACCGAGCCACCACCGCTGGACCCAGCCGACGTCTGCTGGTACTGCTGTTGCGGTGGACCCTTGCCTTTCTTGTTCCAGCTTTTCTTCTTCTTCCCTGAAGACGATGAGGTAGCTTCGCTGGGGGAAGCGACAGCCACAGAGACGACGTCATGGGAGGCGACAGCAGGGGATGCAAGAGCCTCCGTGCGCTGGAGCTAGGACTCCAAACGAGCTTCCTCAATGTGGAGGAAGAGCTTGTATGCCCAAGGCATGAGGGTGCCCTGGGCCGCCATGGTGGAGAGGACGTCCAGGGGGTAGTGCACGAAGACGTCCGCGTACGCGCTGGTGGCACCGTGCTTGATGGTGAGGAGCGCGTCCAGAGGGGGTGGGGCATATATGCCAAGACGACGAAGGATGACCTCCGCCCGCTGCCAGTAGGTAGTGACCGTCTCGTTCTACTCCATGTGCAAGGAGTTGAACTCCCGGAGAAAACGGCTGGTCTCAACGTTGCTGGACAGGCGATGTGGCCGGGTGAGGATGTGCCACGCGGCTGCAGGGTCTGGGGTGGCACCAGCGGTGAAGTCGCCAAGGAAAGGCTCTAGGGCCAGGCGGGAAGCCGGAGGGGCAACTGGGACTAGGGCACGGACGACGTGACCAGCGTCATACAACTGGTCGGCTTGGGCGGGGTCATATGGGAGGGTATAGTATGCCCACATTCCCTCACCTTGCGCCCAGATCTGGAAGCTAAGCTCCGAGCTCTGGAACGGCTCGCCGGCCTGAAGCGGCGGCGGTGACGTCTCAAAGTCCTTCTGCCTGCGGCCGGCGCCCAGAGTGGGGCCAAGGAAGGAGGTCACTGTTTGCCGCTGGCGCTGAGTCTGCTGTTGTGCCAAGAAGTACGTGGCAGCACACATAGCTGGGCTGGCGTACCCTAAAGGGATGAATGATGGCGGCGCACTGGTGACAGTCTGGGAGGCTGATGGCTGCAACGCTGCAAGCTGTTGCGTCAAGGCGGCGGGATGTTGCTCAAGAGCAGCAACAGGGTCAGGGTTGCCGCCAATGACACCAGTGGGATGTTGCTACTGTTCATGCTGCTGTTGCTGCTACTGCTCCTGCTGCTGTTGCTACTGCAGTCACTGCAAGAAAGGGGGCCTGGGGATCCCCCCAACAGAGGAGGACCCCTCCCCACCGGGGCTACTAGCCATGGTTTTGTGCCCCTTGTTTGTTTTTTTTCTCTTTTTGTTGCTGATGTCAGCAGTGGCTTGGGGCGGTGGGCGTTCTATCCACCCTTTGGTTGTCTTCCCCCTTCCCTTTCCCCCTTTTTTGTTTTT
>SZWC01012968.1:60674-77034 GCA_023375785.1 Penium margaritaceum
AGCAGATCAGCAAGACGACGATGATTGAGATAGGTATGTGCAGTGTCAGTACCCGTAGTAATGTGCACTTGGGGTCGGTTAACTTGTGAGTGGAGAAAGTGGAACAGTGTCAATTTGTACAACATGTCACTATGCAAAGACCCATCAGCCAGAAAAGCACCAGTCGCATCAAAGAGCATACATCATTGTTTCTGTGTTAGTGCTGACACATTCACCTGTTGGTCTAGTTGCCCCCCGGACAGCAGGTTGACTTTCAGCTACGACACGTACAACACACCACTCAGCCACAATACCCCACCCGGTGACTCAAGAGCAACCGTACCCATGCCCTCAACCGATAGTACTTCCCCAGACCCGGTCTTAACACCCTCAACATCAGGTGTGGCATGCAATGTGACGCACAGCAGGCGATGCGGGGACATATGATGCAATGCATCGGTGTCAAACAGCCATTCATGCATGGGTAATGCATGCGATGTGGTGATATGTGTGTGCCCCAACTTCTGACCTGGCGGCTGTGAGGTTGCAGACGGCTCAGGCGGATGCAACTCCATAGGCGCACTCCACCCTGGTCCTCGTGGTATTGCTAGTGGCTACTGTGGCTCGGTCGTCTCCATGTAAACCCTCTGCGCCCATGCTGGAACGGGGGCAGGCGCACTCACGTATGAGGGCACGAAGAAGGGTCCCTGGTACACTGGTAGAGATAGAGCTGACATTGGTGAGTACATGGGAGGCTGCAACTGTGTTGGACCAAGTGTTGCCGTCCCAAAGGGTACCGGCGCAGGAGGTCCTCGCACAGCCGGAGCCGTCCATGGTGAAGGATGCAGATGCTGACAAGGGTGTGAATATGGCGTCGGTATTGAGCGTGTCTGCTGCGTGGATGGTGTCATGATGCGCTTGAGAGACGGGCATGCCCGCCAGTAATGACCTAGCTGCACACAGTAGTTGCAGGTCCGGTTGCTTGCTCCTGGGTTGCGACCTCGCCCCCCGCCACCTTGTGCGCCTCGGTCCCCACGGCCTCCACGACCTCCCCCACCAGTATCCTGGTACGATGGAAGGGGAGTGCCTCCTCCCTGATGCACAAACGCACTCGCTGCTGCCCCCTCACCTTCGCGTACCTCGCCTCTCAAAACGTCTTCATAGTTCCGCAACTCCTCCAACACCTCGGTCAAGTCAGTGCTCTCGATGTCGGCGACCTTCAGCTTCCGAAGTAATCCGCGGCAAAAATCCCTGTACGGCTCTCCAAGGTGCAGGAGGACCAGATCCAGTCACTCTAGAATAGTGTAGGATGCACCAAGACCGAGGATGCACCGACGAAGATCCATGGCAGCGTCCCAATACTCCGCGATCGGTGCACCGGGCTTAGGACGAAGGTTGCGTAGTTTCTCACGAAGAGCAATGACTAGGGCCATTCCCTGCTCTTCCTTTCGCGTGGTTAGGTACTGCCACACATCATGGGGTCGGGGCTCTCCGCTGCGCGGGCTGGCAGGATCCTCCCCTTTCCCTCCAAAGCGGTAGTGGCGAATCAAATACTGTTGATCCTCTGGAAGCGCGTGAACCAAAGCGTTTAATGCTTGCAGGAGCACTCACCCGTCTGTGGCATTGGGCAGCGGAGTGAGGTAGTAGTCTTCAAGCCCGTGCTCTATCGCCCATGAAAGGAATACATCCTTCCATGCCAGGAAGTCACGCACACCAAGAAGCGGCGACGTCACATCCTTGTGGGACAAAATCTTTCTCAATTCATCCAATGTCATCCCTGTGGAGGCGGTGCCGGCATCGGCGCCGGCTCCCGCACCGGCATTGTCGCCGGTCCCTCCCGGCCTGGATGTGGCTGCGCTCATAGTGACGTGCAAGCAGGAGAGAAGCTGAGAAGGCAATCTAGGCTCTGCTACCCTCGCTTTGCTGCCAAATAAAATTTTGGCAGCAATTCACCGGGCCCACTTTGGGCCCAGTTTTCTGCCACGAGCCTGAAGCTCGATGGGAAACGGCTTTTCCTGGTCTCAAGACGCTTGTTGGACCGTTATACACCTGCAAAGTGATTGTCTGGGCCGGGAGACCCCGACATCACCCTAGATGAGTAAGGACGGTACATGGGCACGCTCTCTCTTGCCCTTTTCCCACGAGCTACTCCCCTCTCTTCCACCGCCTCCACCCTCTGTGTGCAGCCTAGGGGAACGTGTTGACGCGCCTAGACCCTAGCGCGGCATGCTTTCACGGCAGCCGCACGGATCTATCGCTGCGTGCGCCTCGGCCTCCACCATTTTTGCACAGCGCCGGCCCGATCTGCTTCGGAATCACTTCGAACCTTGCTCCGATACCATGAGAGGACTGCTACAAACCTATTGCAACTTACAGCGCAAGCAATGGTGAAGTATAGAGCATGCTAGCCTTGGGTTTGTGAACAACCATGACTGGAAACCTACAGAAGTTGGTAAGTAACAACTCTATGAGTTGTTACGGGTGGAAGCTCGCTACTCAAGCTCCACCCATCGGCCGGCGAGCGAAGCTCACCAGAGAGTCAACCAGGCCAAAAACGGCAAAGGGCTGGAGTGAAAGGTGTAACTCTTCTCCATGAGGAGCGATCTACACCAAACGATCGCCCATCTGAATGGCCGACATTACCACAGAGGGTTCTTGAGATCGCAAAATTCTACGGGGTTACAAGGATGACCAACCGGCGATACTACTAAAAGTTCAGCCTCAATGATGTGGAAGTTGCAGAACGGTACCAGCGCTCCTCGATGGAGGAGTTTCACACAGCTTTGTAAGCAATGACATGGTTCCCAAGCTGGGTTTGCAGAGTGAACCAGGGTTGTTTGAAGGAAAAACAGTTAATAGCAAACTACAAATACGGAAACTTTGATAACCACTACGACTTCAAGTGGGAGACCTTCGGGATGTAACGGTTTGGAGGTCTTTTCCAGTAAGCGATCCATAATCATTCTCGGACGAGATTTCCTGTACCGGCACATCCCGTAGGTCGACTGGAACAACGGCGATGTCTAGGTGGATATTGGCGGTGCCAAACGACAACTTCCACTAGCGGAATGGAAGCAGCAGAAGTGGAAGTAGCAAAGGAAATTGGGGAAGCCGAAAAGCGACAACCGGTGCAGCTGATACTGCTAAACGTGACTAGGCACTGTCTACGATGAGGAGCTCGTGCGTGGCTCATACATCTCGAGCCAATGGGATAAGTGAAACTGGCAGCAACAGACTTATCATCGGCCTCATCAGCCTTGGCGAAGTTCATGATGGTATCCAAAGAGTTCGCACCACTCATCAAGGAGTTTTCGGAACGTCTTCCCCAACAAAAACCCGAAGACCTTATCTCCTGAACGAGACATGGAATCGAACTGATGCTCGGCAGCAGACCTACCATATGAGGGGCCTATGGGATGAGCCATAACGAGTTGACCGAGCTGAAAAAGCAGCTCCACAAGATGTTCGGTCAAGTGTTCATCCGCCCATCAACGTCACCTTACATCGCACCAGTATCATTCATGAAAAAAGAAAACTGGCGAGATGCGGATGTGCGTGGATTATCGGTTACTGAACGACGCTACCATCCAGAACCGATACCCTCTTCCCCAAGCTGACGAGCTACGCTCAAGTGACACCGCCTCATTCCATCCTCACTCAAAAAGAAAGCAAGTGGCGGTGGGGAGACAATGAACAAGGAGCGTTCATCGCTTTGCAGAACGCTCTAAACCCAATGCCAGACTTACGATTAATCGATCCAAAAGTCGACTACATCATGGCAACGGATGCATTAGACCAAGCCATTGGCGTGATTCTTCTGCACAATCACAGCACAACGAACAACCATTCGCCTACATGTCTCAAAAACTGCGAGGATCGGAAGTCAACTACGCGGTCCATGAAAAAGAGATGTTGGCGGCCGTGCACCATTCAAGACGTGGCAATGCTACATAGAGTGTCGCCAATGCATCGTGTGCACCGACCACCACGGGTTGAAATGTTTGAAGATGCAACCGAATCTCAGCCGATGTCAAATCCAACGGATGGAGTTCCTTGAGTCCGAGTTCGACTTTGAAATCGAGTACCGACCATGCAAAACCAATCCAGTGGATGCACGCAGCCGCCAACCAGATTTAATGACCGATGTGGAAACCCTACACCTACAACGAGACCTAGACCTCGAGCGATTGTTTACAAGAGGCTACGACTAACACGACAGACATGACGAATCCAA
This sequence comes from Penium margaritaceum, assembly GCA_023375785.1. Taxonomy (NCBI): domain Eukaryota; kingdom Viridiplantae; phylum Streptophyta; class Zygnematophyceae; order Desmidiales; family Peniaceae; genus Penium; species Penium margaritaceum. The sequence continues at coordinate 64,888 of SZWC01012968.1, forward strand.
ATTGTGGTTCAACGCACCCTATTGGCGATGACGCTTCACTCGCCAGGTAGTCGTTCCCCCAAATGACGAACTTCACCGTATGCTACACGAAGAATGCCACGACATCGGTCCATGTGGACACTTCGGAGAGGACAAGACGTTGAAAAAAATTGGCAAAAAACTGTTGGTGGGACAAGATGCAATCCGACGTGGCCAACTTCTGCAAAACCTGTGACACATGTCAGCGACAGAAATCTCGTCGCACGAGGTCATACGGAAATCTGCAGCCTCTCCCTATTCCGACGGAACCATGGACAGACATCTCCGTGGACTTCGTCACCGGGTTACCACTCACACCCGAGGGATATGATGCCATCCTTGTGGTCGTCAACAGGTTTTCTAAAATCTCCCACTTCATCCCGAAAACAACCACCGTAATTGCCGAGGGAATAGCACGGCCGTTTCTAAACAACATAGTATGGCTACACAGCGTACCGAAAACCATCACAAGCGACAGAGATAGTCCATTCACCAACCATTTTTGGCGCGAACTGCTGACTCGCTCTGACAACGGAATTCGACTCTCAATGACGTTTCATCCTCAAACTGACGGTCAAACCGAGGAAACAAATCAGACGCTCAATCAACTGCTCCAAAGACGATGCGAACCTCATGAGACGGATTGGGCACAAAGCTGTCAAAATCGCATATAATTCGACAGTTTCCACATCAACAGGTAAAACTGCATTTGAAGTAATGTATGGAGAACTTCCCACCACACCATCTGGGCTGAAAAGCCATAGTAACATTCTCGCTGTCGACATTCAACGCCGAGACTTCACCACTAGTTGGGAGGAAACACGGCAAACCCTCGCGAAGACACAAGCAGCGATGAAGCGTACAGCAGGCCGACATCGTAGCGACGACATCTTCACCCCTGGCAACAAAGTCCTCCTCAGCTCGCCGAACATCGAGCTCCGCGGATTCGACTATCTGAAGCTCAAACCTCGATGGTTGGGACCGTTTGAGATCAAGCGCATGCAAACCCCTCTGGTTGTGCGACTCAAACTCCCCGACACTATGCAAGTTCATCTGACGTTTCATGTCAACAGACTGAAGCACTATTGAGACCCCGAAAAGAACTTCCTTGGCAGAGATATCCCTCCTCCGTGTTGTGATGTTTTCAATCATACATAGTTGTACAGTTGATTGTGACCACTCGGCCGTGTCCATGCTCATGCAGATCCTTGAGGCGGAACCAGCTGGAGAAAGAGTTCCCTGAGGTAATGCTCCACCTGCTGGAGGCAGCCTGGCAGCCTACCCAGTGTACCAGAGGGCTCCCACAGCCCACGGACTACGTTTGGAGGTCTTCAGGATTTTCTCGGTGGACAGCCCTGCCAGACTGATTTACATGTTTGTTTTCTTACACTCTCCGGCTGTTCCCGGACATAGGCGTGTGACCAGTCGTTGTGTCTGTCTTTTTGTCGTGCATCCGTAGGATCAGACGGCGCTCCGTTTGGACGCTTGTGCGCAGAATTATGGCCAAAACAGTGGTTTTGGGCCGGTTCAGGTTTGACAGGCACCGCCGTGTGTGCCACCCGCCGTGAGCCACAGCAGCTATTTATGTTGTGGACCTGTCATTTATTACCTCTCTCTGCATTAACTTCAGTTGAAGCTTGAGATACAAGTGCACGTGTCTCTCCCTACCCTTGCTGTCCCTTGCATGACCTGTGTGTCAACCAGCCAGACCCGTGCTGTCAGGCTAGCAAGCAGAAAGGCTAGAAAGCTTCCTGAAATCTTCTCATGGTATCAGAGCAGGCGAGCCAGTGCTCGTCGTGCTGCGTAGCAGAGACGCAGCAGCTGCAGCAGCAGTGAGCAGCAGCAGTGGCAGCAGCCCACAGCAGCAGCAGCAGGTCCTGGTTGGACCCATCACCACCCTGAGTCGCTTGAAGCGACAAGAGCACGCAGCGATGCATATGCCATCATCGTGATGCGTCAGAAACCGCAACGGCAGGTTCGTGCTGTAGCTGCAGCGTGCCACAACGGCTTGAGGCCGTTGGAGCCCTTGCGCGCAGCAGCAGCCGGTCCGAGGCCGCCCGTGTGGCGACTTGGAGCCGCAAACCAGGCGAGCAACAACACCATCAGCGAGCAACAGCAGCAGCGGCGGCCGTGGCCACTCAGGCACCAGAGGCACCAGTACCTTTTGTAGGTGCTGACTCCAGCCTTGCAGCTTCCTGGAAGCCGCACGGACGTGGAGGAGCCGCAGACGCAAATCGCGTCAGCCGCCATCCTCTCTTCACCCACCTGTGCCGCACTCAAATAGCCACCAAAAGTTGCGCGCTATGGCTCGTTGGAAAGCTTAGATCTCAAGCTTTCCATCGCGCCCTTCCTTGCCTCATTTGGAGCTCTGTAGCCTCCAGCATTCACCGTTCCGCATCACTGATTTGATTTTTTCATTTTTTCGGCCTGAGCACAAAATCAGGTCGTTTTGGCCTTTTGCCCCACTTTTTTAAGACGAAAATTTCACCATTGTCTTCAGCATCCTCAGACGCCTCTGTGGTCCAAATTTCGCTTCATTTGGACAACCTTCAATTTTTAGTGGTGAAAATTTAAATTTTTAGATTTTCAGCACTTAGCCGATTTTTTGGTCAGAAGGTCGACTTTTGCCACCGTCCTAAATCGGCGAGAAACGCTGACGGTTCTGCATTCGGACGACTTTCGCACCGCCTCAGCATGGAGCCGAGCAGCTCCAAGGGCAAGGAGCTGGAGGACACCGTCACGAGCGGGGGCCGCAGCCCACGCTCAAAGGCGATTGACTTCCTGCTGGTGGAGCAGTCGTCACTCCGCCAGCGCCAGGGTGAGCAGTCAGCTACGCTGCGACAGATCCACGATGCCTTGGTCTCTCTGTCTGGGACACCGGGACATCAGCCCAGGCGAGAGAGAGAGAGAGAGAGAGAGAGAGAGAGAGGCAACCCCATCGGCCCAGGAGTCTGCTCGCCCCACTGCCGCCCCTGCGCAGAGACGAGAGTCCATGGTCGAGGAGTGGGATCAGGCGCCACCTCCCACTGGGGAGGAGGCGCTTCGCCGGCTGATGGAGCAGATGAGGAGCCTGCGCATACAGACACCGGCGCCCAGTCCGAGGGGACAGCAGCAGCAGCAGCAGCAGACCGACCCGCGTCAGGTCTCGGGTGCCGTTGGAGGAGCAGTGTTGATGCCTTTCATGCCCTTCCCACGCCCGGTCCTAGCACCACCAGAGGTCCAGCTCCCCACGGAGCGACGACCCAAGGACTTCGAGACTTCCCCGCCTCGCTACGACAGCAAGGCGGGGTTTGACTGTTGGGAGGTGCTGTTTCAGGTATGGGCAGACTCACAGGGAGTCTGGCCCTACTACCACAGCCAGTACTAGACGGCTGACCCGCTCCAGTCCCAGACGGCAGCGCGTGCCATGCGTGGACTGCTGTACGCAGTTCCACAGGAGACAGTGGTCGACTTCCGCCCCTTCCTGGGCGCGCCTGGGACAGCAGGCGCAAACCCGCACCGCGGCTGGGAGCTGGCGCTGACCCTTTTTGCAGCAGAGACTCACGCGACCCGGTCAGCGCGCCTTCGCGAGTTCCACTCCCTTCATCAGGGATCCTCGGAGTCAGCAGCTGATTATTGGCATCGGGCCATGCGCCTGTACACTCGTCTGGGCACCGGAGGCGGCTCTCAGCTCTGGGCGTTGGACACCATCATGCTGGGAGTGCGCCCCGAGCTCACTGACACCTTCTCCCGCCTCGACCAGGACGTCCTCGCGTCCATGTCCGACACCTTGCAGCTGTTGCCCTGGGCACAGCGGTACTTCATCCAGGTCACAACAGCTGACGAGGCAGCCCGCGCGCATCGGCAGGGCGCCATGGCCGCAGCAGCAGTGGGGGCGACGTCCTCTACGCCTTCCACACCGTCGTCCACCTTCACCCCCACCAGCTCCACCTTTGCCTCTCCCACTTCCTCCCCTGCTACTCCGACAGCCACTGCAGCAGCCGTGAAGGGAAAAAAGGGGAAGAAGAAGAGGGGACCGCAGCAGCCTTCCGGTGGCACCGGACGGGCGGTCCGCTGCCACAACTGCGGCGGACCTCATCGCTACACTAAGTGTCAGCAGGAGCTGGACTGGGCGAGGATCACCCGCGGTCTTCAGGCAGCCCACGAAGAGCGGATCCACACTGGAGCAGCAGCCCATGCCGTAGCGACCTCGGGGGCAGCACCGGCGGCAGATCCTCCGCCATCCGGGGGGAAGTACCACGCCGGACCCGAGGGACCAGACCATCGCAGAGCTACATCGACTGCTGGCACTTCGCTCACAGGGAGGTGCGAGTGTGCTGTCACAGCCGAGTGGTCCACAGACTGACTATCCATCTGTGTTTGTGGCACGTGGTTGTACTTGTGGGGGGGCTACGTCGCCTGGTGAGGATGAGTCTGACAGCACAGAGTGGTTGGATGAGTCGCATCGTCGTGCATTGTCCCGCTGTCCTGCCACACCTGCTGAGCGTCCAGCAGAGGCAGCGTGCTCCGTTGCTTGTTGTACCGTGACCACCACAGGTCGTGAGGCGAGTGGCCACTGGATCATTGACTCAGGGGCCACTCACCACATGACCTGCGACTGTACCGCCTTTGTCGTGCTTGGTCCTGTTGGGTCTGTTCAGTCAGTGCGGACAGGTTCTGGGCAGTCACTACCTGTTCAGGGGACGGGAGTCGTACGGTTCAATGGTCCATCTGGTCCCGTGTATCTTTCTGACGTGCTTTTCGTGCCTGATCTCGAGCTCAGCCTGCTCTCTGTCCGTGCCTGCACGAGGGTGGGTCTCTCTGTTCACTACTCCATTGATGATGTCACGATCACTACACTTGACACTTCCACGGTTGTGTTGCGTGCCTCTGTTGTGGATGACCTGTATCGCATCGTGCGCTGCTCTGCTCCTGACTCTTCCCTTTGCTCATCTGCCCGCGTCTTTGTCACGGGGGTGTTGTCTCCTGACCACCAACGCCTGTTACATTGGCGCCTGTGTCATGTGAGCATGGACACTGTGTCGAGGCTCATTCGTACACAGCCCGCTCTCGGTCTTGACGCGGCTTCCTTCGAGAAGCCGCCCAAGACCGACTGTCTCTTTTGCGCTCAGGGCAAGATGCATCGATGCACCTGCCCTGCCTCCGTCACTCGCGCGCAGCGTCCCTTGGAGCTTGTCCACTCGGACCTCCTCGGACCTCTCCCTATCGAGTCTGTAGCTGACCGTGGTCGGTATGTTCTTACCCTCACGGATGACTTCACCCGCATGCGGTGGGTCTACTGCCTCCGCCACAAGAGTGATGCCGCTCTAGTCGTGCGCTTGTGGCTCGTTATGGCCGAGCGTCAGTCTCATGACTCCCTCCACACCTTCCGCTCTTACCGCGGTGAGTATCTCGGTGAGCTGACCACCCACTTCGCCGAGCTTGGTATCTGTCACGAGCTCTTGGCCCCTGCTATGCCACAACAGAACGGTGTGTCCGAGCACTAGATCCGCACCATGGAGGACGCGGTTCGCGCCATGCACGCTGAGTGCGGTCTCCCGGAGTCCTTCACCTTCGAGGGCTTCGCCTGCATGACGTGGGTCTGGAACCGCCTCCCGCATGGTCCCTTGCCGGACCACGTCACGCCGTATGAGCTGTGGTTCGGTCACCGTGCGGACCTCAGGCTTGCTCGCGTCTGGAGTTCCTTGGCCTGTGTCTGGTACACCGAAGACCAGCAGGGGTCCAAGGTCTCTCCGCGCGGTCGGATGTCTGCCTTCCTCGGTGTCTCCTCGCACTCCAAAGCGTGGCGTTTCTGGGATGCGGGTCGCCACCGCATCGTTGAGTCGCGCGACGCGCTGTTTTTTTAGGCACTGTCGTACCGCGACCTGTCTGCCATTCTCACCCAGGCAGCGTCTCACGTTCCCACCTAAGAGGCCTCCCGTCGGATGGGGGAGTCTACCCCACAGGGTGAGTCCATCCGGGGTGCCTCCGGGGTGGGACCGTCGCTGGCCACCATTGACCCGGCCATCATTGACCCGGCCATCATTGCTGTCGGGCCTGTAGTCTATACGCCTGCCCCGCTTGCGCCCGCCATGACTGTCTTGCCTGCACCTGCCGCGCCTCCCTCACCCGCGCCCACCGCGACTGCCTCGCCCGCGCCTGCCGCGACTGCCTCGCCCGCACCTGCAGCGCCTGCTTCGTCCGCACCTGCAGCGCCTGCTTCTCCCGCACCTGCAACACCTGCTTCGCCCGCACTTGCAACGCCTGCTTCGCCCGCACCTGCAGCGCCTGCTCCGCCTGCCGAGGCTGCACCTGCCGCCTCTTCGCCTGCGGCGCCTGCCTCACCAGCGCCCGCCGCGACTGTCTCGCCCGCGCCTGCCGCGACCGTCTCGTCCGTGCCTGCAGCGCCTGTTTCGCCCGCGCCTGCCGCGCCTGTCTCGCCCGCGCCTGCAGCGTCTCCAGAGACAGCACCCGCCCTCCCTGTGCCAGAACCGTCAGTCAGCTCAGACTCGGGCTACTCCCGTGGACCAGGTGGGCGTCTCCGCCCACTGGCCTCACGAGCACCTTCGACTGCGGTTGCGCAACCCAGACGACGCATGCACAGCGTGCACAGTGGTGACCCTGGCACAAAGGCTCTCGGCCTAAGTGTCCAAGGCACCTACATGGAGGTGCACCCAGCTTGTCCCATTGGGCACCAGCTGATCGCTGACGAGCACGAGGCTGCACAGGCCGCTGCCGCTGACCTAGCTGCGGTCCGTCCGACCCATGAGGCATGTGTCCTGGCCACCCGGAGCTCCCCTTTGACGGTCCCTGATCCAGACACGTTGAAGGAGGCTCTCTCAGGAGAGGATGCTGAGCAGTGGCGGGCCGCCTGTGAGGACGAGCTCAGGGCCATCCGGGAAACGAGTCTTTGAGCTGGTCGACCACCCTGAGGGACGGAAGGTCGTGTAGGCCAAGTGGGTCTTCCGCAAGAAGGTGAAGCCTGACGGCTCACTGGACCGCTATAAGGCCCGCTTAACTGCCAAGGGATTCTCTCAGGTTGAGGGGATCGGCTTCACTGACACCTTTGCCCCTGTTGGCCGCATGACCACAGCTCGCGCGCTGCTTGGTGTGGTCGCTCACCATGATTGGGAGCTGCACCAGATGGATGTGAACAATGCGTTCCTCCACGGCACCTTGGAGGAGGAGATCTACATGGTCCAGCCACCTGGGTTTGAGGTCGAGGGCAACAAGGTCTAGCGCTTGCGCAAGGCCTTGTATGGCCTGAAGCAATCGCCCCGGTGCTGGAACCGAGAGATCACTCGCACCCTCACTCAGGCCGAGTACGTCCAGAGTGATGCCGACCCGTCACTTTTCATCCGACGGACAGCCGAGCACCTCACTGCCATTCTGGTGTATNGCCTACAGGATGAAGGACCTTGGTCCAGCGGCTGTTTTCCTCGGGATGGAGATTGTGCGTGATCGTCGTCGACGGACACTCCTCCTCCATCACGCACGATATGCACAGGTTGTGGGGGAGCGGTTTGCTGACCTCCTTGGCGCTGTTCCCGCCACCTCGTCACCGTCACTCCCGACGGGCAGAACGCCCTGAAGGTGACAGACCCAGTCGATCTAGGCGAGACTGTGGACGTGACCCTGTACTTGCGCATCATTGGCTCACTGATGTACTTGGCCACGACCACGCGTCCCGACATTGCATTCGCTGTGAACCTACTCGCACAGTTCAGTCAGTCCCCTCGGGCTCGCGCTCTGCACGCAGCTTTGCGAGTCGTCCGGTACGTGGTCTCCACACCGTATCACGGTCTCTGCTTTCGGAGACAGTGCTCGGTTGTGGTAGATGGCTACACCGACAGCGACTGGGCATGGAGTCCTGATGGACGCAGCCGCACGGGTTACGTGTTCCTATTTGGTGGCACCGCAGTGTCTTGGCGCAGCGGCAAGCAAGGGTGCATTGCTCGCAGCTCCTCAGAGGCTGAGTATGTTGCTCTAGGCGCTGGCGCCGCTGAGGCGGTGTGGCTGCAGCGGTTGTTCCAGTGCTTGGGTCAGTCCGTGCCTACCATCATCCTCCGATGCGACAACCAGAGTGCTCTCGCGATCGCTGAGAACTCTGGTGTGTTCCACGCATGCACGAAGCACATCGCTGTCGAGTATCATTTCGTGCGCGATCTGGTGGAGCGGCAGTTGATCTCCATCGTCTGGGTGGGCACAGACTTGCAGCGCGCTGACTTCCTGACCAAGGCACTGGCACGTGGGAAGTTCCTCGGGGCTGATCGTTCCGTCGGATTGCGACCCCTGTCCGAGAGTGGGTGATTGTCCGGGTCCCTGTTGAGCACTCTGTGTTGCACCGGCACGCGTTCTGCACGTGTATGGACATGCGCACCATCGGGTCATGGGGGAGTGTTGTGATGTTGTCAGTCATATACACTTGTGAGAAAGTGCGTAGAAGCTTCCTAGCAACACGGCCGCTGACCGGGCGTCAGTGCCTAGTCAGACGGTGACGACAGTCACAGGCCGTACACACAACGGCAAGGGTTTGGCTAGGAGACACAAGTCAGAGTGTCAGAATGCTTCAATATAGCATATGCAGAGAGAAATGACAACTGACAGGTCCAGGGCATAAATACCTGCCGCGGGGACCGGCGGGTGTCGCACGCGGCAGTCCACGAGCTGTCCTAAAACCGGCCCAAAAACACTGTTTTGGCCGTAACTCTGCGCACACATGTCAGAATCCTACGCCGTCTGAACCTAGACGTGCAGAATCAAAAGACGCACACAACAACTGGTCACATGCATGCATCCATCGACTGACTGCGAGTATACAATGCAAAAACATGCAAATGGGCCTCATGCCCAGTCCGCCGAAAGGCGCCTGCAAGATGTAGAAGGCACACCAAGGAGTCCCGGTGACATCTGGGGCTCTGGAACAGTGGTCGGTCAGCTCCAGACGGGTAGTCCGCCACCTGTCGTCACGCCGGTGTCACCAGGGCCGCCTGCCTCAGGGATCTGCACGAGTATGGACACGGCCGAGTGGTCACAGTAAAGTGTACAGGAACGGCACAAAGCACAACACTCCCCCATGACCCGATGGTACGCATGTCCATACGCGTGCAGCACTGGTACAACCACATAGTGAGTGACACAGACAGATGAGACGGCAACGTACATCCCACACTCGACCACTGTCACGCACGGGGCGAAGCCCAACAGAACGAATGGCCACCAAAAACTTTCCGCGGGCAAGTGCCTTCGTCAAGAAATCAGCTCGCTGCAAGTCAGTGCCAACCCACATGATGGAGATCACGCGTCGCTCCGCCAAATCACGAACAAAGTGATGCTCAACCGCAATGTGCTTTGTGCGAGCATGAAAAACACCAGAGTTCTCCGCAATGGCGAGAGCACTCTGGTTGTCGCAACGCAGCACAATGGCGGGTACTGACTGCCCAAGCTCAAGAAACAAGCGCTGCAGCCAAACTGCCTCAGCAGCCCCTGCCCCCAAAGCCACATACTCTGCCTCCGACGAGCTACGTGCGATGCAGCCTTGCTTCCCGCTTCGCCAGGACAAAGCGGTACCACCGAGCAAAAACACGTAGTCAGTGCGACTGCGCCCGTCAGGACTCCAAGCCCAGCCGGTGTCAGTGTAGCCGTCAAGAACCACCGAACACTGCTGACGAAAGCAGAGTCCGAGATACGCCGTGGAGACCACGTACCGTACCACTCGCACAGCCGCGTGAAGAGCTCTCGCACGTGGAGCCTGCGAGAACTGAGCGAGAAGGTTGATGGCGAACGCGATGTCGGGACGCGTGGTAGTGGCCAGGTACATCAGAGATCCGATGAGACGGAGGTACAAGGTCACGTCCACTGTCTCCCCCAGCTGTGTAGGGTCATCCACATTCAGGGCATCATGCCCATCAGGTGTGAGTGGTGTGGAAGCAGTGGGCACTGCACCATGGAGATCGCTAAAGCGCTCCCTCACGACTCGTGCGTATCGGGCCTGATGCAGCAGCAGTGTCCGATGTCTGCGATCTCGCACAATCTCCATACCAAGAAACACCGATGCAGGACCGAGGTCCTTCATCCTATAGGCGGTCTGCAGGACAGCCTTGGCCTCCTTCATGGCCTCTAATGATGGAGACGCGATCAGAAGGTCATCAACATAGACCAGGATGGCGGTAAACCGCTCGGGTGTCGGTAGGATGAAGAGTGAGGGGTCTGCCTTGCTCTGTACGTATCCTGCGCGAGTCAATGTGCCAGTGATCTCCCGGTTCCAACACCGTGGAGACTGCTTGAGGCCGTACAAGGACTTGCGCAAGCGCCAGACCTTGTCACCATCCTCAAAGCCAGGTGGCTGAGCCATGTAGATCTCCTCATCCAAAGAGCCATGGAGGAACGCGTTGTTCACATCCATCTGGTGTAGTTTCCAGTCATGCTGAGCTACTACACCAAACAGAGCTCGTGCTGAGGTCATGCGGCCAACAGGGGCAAAGGTGTCAGTGTAATCAACTCCCTCAATCTAAGAGAACCCCTTGACGACCAAGCGGGCCTTGTAGCGTTCTAGTGAGCCATCCGGCTTCACTTTCTTGCGAAAGACCCACTTGACCTGAATCGCCTTCCTCCCACGGGGAAGGTCGACCAGCTCGTAGACTCCGTGCTCTCGGATAGCGCGAAGTTCATCCTCGCAAGCAGCTCGCCAGGCATCAACATCCTGCGATGAGAAGGCCTCCCTCAATGTGCCTGGTTCCGGCGCCATAGAGGGGGAACTCTGCGTGGCAAGTGCACACGCCTCAGTGTCTGGCCTGACGGCCACGAGATCAGCTGCTGCGTCACAGGCGATATGGAACTAGCGAGTAACCAGGTCGTGCCCTATGGGGCATGCTGGGTGTACCTGTGAACGCTTAGTGCAGACACTCAGGCCTAAGGCCTTTGTGCCTGGATCACCGCTCGCGATGCTACGAGAGGAACGTTTGGGTCCAAACCCGACGCTCGTTGAGCTCCAGAATCCAGTGGTCAAAAGCGACCACCGGGCTCACGGGAGTAACCGGAGGTCGAGGGGCGCACCTCAGGCTCAAGAACAGGTACGACCACAGGGACAGGTAAGACCACAGCTGGTGAGGGCTGAGACGAGGCAGTCGGAGATGTCGTGCGCGGAGATGCGCGTGTGGGGGACACTGAGCTGGGGATGACAGCAGGCAAGGCTGGCCCGGACACGGAGACAGGAGTGTCAGCCGACGTAGAGACAGGAGTGGGCTGGACTGGGTCAGACGCTGGAACAAGGGTGCTAGTGGACACAGAGGGTGACGCAGGAGGAGGCGTGGGAGCAGCGGTACCTGTGGGGTGCGAAGCAGGCTGGACAGGTGGGATCTCTGGACCAACGGCAATGATAGCCGGATCATCAAGTGCTGAAGATCGAGAGGGGACTCGAGCGGACACATCAGCCTGGCGAGGAATGGTCGCTGGCGAAGAGGTCTCCCCCATCCGCCGAGGACCCTCACAGGAAGGGACATGAGATGCAGAGAGCGCTGTGATCGAAGTCAGATCACGGTATGTGAGTGACTCAAAAAACAGCGCGTCACGGGACTCAATGACACGACGGCGAGTGGGGTCCCAAAAGCGCCAGGCCTTCGACCGCGGGGAGATGCCGATGAAGGCACACAAGCGACCCCGAGGGGAGACCTTGGACCCCTGCTGGTCCTCGGTGTACCATACGGAGGCCAGGGATCCCCAGACGCGTGCGAGACGAAGATCGGCACGGTGGCCAAACCAGAGCTCGTACGGTGTAACATGATCCGGAAGCGGACCATGCGGGAGGCGGTTCCAGACCCAAGTCATGTAGGCGAAGCCCTCGAATGCGAAGGACTCCGGGAGACCGCACTCAGACCGCATGGCGCGGACCGCATCCTCCATGGTGCGGTTCCAGCGCTCAGATACACCGTTCTGCTGTGGGGTAGCAGGAGCGGAGACCTGGTGAAAAATGCCGTGCTCAGCAAAGAAGGAGTCCATCTCGCCGAGGAACTCGCCGCCGCGATCCGAGCGAAAGGTATGTAGCGTGTGGCGAGACTGACGCTCAGCCATCACGAGCCAGAGCCGAACCGCAAGGGCGGCGTCGCTCTTCTGACGCAGACTGTAGACCCACCGCATCCGGGTGAAGTCATC
>SZWC01012969.1:20743-40714 GCA_023375785.1 Penium margaritaceum
ACAGTGACAGCCATGGCGAAAGAAGTCAATGTAACACTCATGTCCAACTTTGAATTCTACCTGGGCATGAACATCGAACGGGACCGTAAAGCGCATAAACTTCACCTGAGCCAGCAGACGTACGCTCGGAAAGTTTGCGAGCGATTCAACGTTCCCGATCGACATGTACCAACACCTCTGTCACAGCAGCAGCTAACACAACAGGGACAGAGGGGGAGGAGCGAGACCGACTACCGCAGTAGAGTCGGATCGCTGATGCACGCAGCAAGTTGTACACGGCCAGATCTACAGTTTGCCGTGAGCAACTTAGCACGTGGCAATGAGACCTGTACGGAGGTGGCGTGCAAGGAGCTCGACAGAGCTCTAGGCTACCTAAAGACGACAGGTGACACCAACCTTGTTTTTGGGACGACAGAAAGCCTCAACCTTGAGTGCTACGTCGACGCCGATTTTGGGGGCACAGAGGAAGATCGTCGAAGCACCACAGGTTTTGTGTGCCTGCTTGGTGGAGGAGCCGTGTCTTGGACCAGCAAGCGACAAAACCTCATCATACTCAGCTCCGCAGAAGCTGAGTACGTGGCAGCTACTTCAGCTGCACAGGAGGTCACGTATCTCCGCAACCTCCTGGAAGACATCGAATTCGCTCAAACGCAGCCGACAAAAATTTTTGTCGACAACAAGTCTGCGATTGACCTCGCAAACTCGACAAAATTTCAGGGCCGAACAAAGCACATCGACATTCGTGGGCACTGGATCCGTTCAAAGGTCAAAGACAGCACGATCCAACTCGTGCATGTGTCANCGCTGAAGTCGATGCTTCTTGGTGCGCAGCTCGACAACTCGTGGTGGCCGTTTGCACTACGGCAAGCAGTGTGGGTACGCAACCGCGTACCCACACGTGTCGCTACCAAGCATGACTCCATTCCAAGCATGGCATGATGACAAGNGCACAGGAGGTCACGTATCTCCGCAACCTCCTGGAAGACATCGAATTCGCTCAAACGCAGCCGACAAAAATTTTTGTCGACAACAAGTCTGCGATTGACCTCGCAAACTCGACAAAATTTCAGGGCCGAACAAAGCACATCGACATTCGTGGGCACTGGATCCGTTCAAAGGTCCAAGACAGCACGATCCAACTCGTGCATGTGTCAAGCACAAAGCAAGCAGCCGACTTTCTGACGAAAAGCGTCCCGAAGGACATTTTCTACAGATGCGCGGGGCAGTGTGGTCTCACCTACAACGCCCTCTCGCAGTACGTGCGGAAGCGGCCGGTCGTGGAGGGGACGCGGAAATCGAACACACGCAGCTCCGCCCTTGCGCTAGCCTGCTTCATGGTGCACGCGACGGAAATGCCACAAACAAAAACAGGAACGGGAAATACCGAACCAAGGCATCGGCGGATTCCCAAAGTGGATGGCACTGTCCATACAAAAGGCCCTATTCCAGCAGGTTCCCTTGCAGCAGATTCGCGGTCCTCAAAGCAGCGTGGCTATCGTGGACCAAGGGATGATGCGGGGCGTTTTGCAAAATCGGCTCCAACAGAACAACAAAATTTTTTCAGCGGCCTCCAGCTTATTCAAACAGCCCCAGCAGCATTGCAGCAGGATTTCCCTGCTAAAAAGGAATTGCAGTTTGAAAGCCAGCTACAAATTCCAGTTTTTACTGGAGGATCCGCCGGCGCAGCAGAAATCCACGCGGACAAAAAAGGACCTGCCGCGACTGCAAAATCATGCTTCGCCATTAAAAATGGTCGAAAGCAGCCTCTTGACCTCGGACAAAAAAGGAAGAAAAAAATTCAAGGAGCCGAGCGAGCAGGCAAAGCACCCGCCGTAGCTTGCGCAGCTAGCGCAGTTGCGCGGTCGGAACAGCCGCAGCAAGGAAGAGGGGCTGCCGAGCAAGCAGCTGGAGCAGCTCGAGCAGCTTGCGCGGCTGCGAAATCGGAACGGCGGCCAGCAGGAGGACATGGCAACCGAGCAGCGATGGAAGTCGCGGCCGCTCGCGAAGCAGGACCCTCGCCACTGACATCAGTGAGCGTAGGGCAGCTCCCGCGGGGCCCGTTCTCGCATTATGGCCATCTCGCACACAAAAAAATCGGGAGTGGCGAATACGGCGAAACAAAGGACAAAAGAAAGGATGCTGCGCAAGCAACCGACGGGGAATGTGCGAGATGCCTCCTTGATTTCGCATCGGCGGCGCTCTCACCAGCGAAATCGTGCGACAGACATACAAGTACAAGTGAACTGTCCGGGAGGAGAAAGGAGGCGAAGTTCAACGAACGGATAGTGACAGGGAAAGAAGTCCAAGCGGCACCCACGGTTCACGACGAGGAGGAGGATCAGAACAGGGCCTCCTCTTCACTCGCGAAATTGGCAGACGCGGCCCAGATTCGGTGGAAGAGCGCGCGAACGACCACCGCGGAAAATTCGACCAAGAACGGCGGTTTCCAGTCGACAAGCAGCGGACAGCGAGGACTCAAGCGGGTTTTCCAACGGGAGAGTAACAGTACAACGGCTGTTACTGCTACAAACAAGCTGCTCGCGACTGAAAACGGCAAGGACGACCTCCAGAACGTCCAGGGCGACTTTTGTACTGCTCCAGCGACTGGAAAGTCAACAGACGACCCAGAAACAATTTTTCTNGAAGATTCTCTACCTCCAGAGGTGCGGGAAGGATGCAGGAAAGAGCCGTGGGAACCAAACCATCATGCGCAGCTTCATCCTCATGAAGCATCAGACGGGTTGCTTCTGCATGAGGCAACCGAAAATTTTCTGGAGTGGCCCGAACTCGACCCAACAATTTTCGGTTATGACCAGCTGACCGAAATGAGGACCAGTGGACCCGAAATAGGTCAGGAAGTGACCCCGGCACCAAATCAAGCGGAAATTTTTTTCCTCGGGTGCAGAAGCTGATAGTGACAATTTTCCCGATTTTCCACTCAGCGAGGAGGACACTAAGCTCCATTTCCTCGACGAAGATTTTTGGGAGTCACTGGAGGAATTTTTCGGGAGCCCGCAGGAGTGATACGGTTCAAACCACCAGCGCACCAATCGAGGGGGAGTGTTGAGAGGTGCAATTACTGCACTGGTGTTAAGCTCCGATGTGGTGAAGACGACACTGCATTCGGAGCACTGTACGGAAAGCTACGGATTTTATGGTGAATTCTCGGGTCCACGTCTACTGGGAATTCTCTCCTCTGCAGGCCAGATAAAATCTGGCAACCAGCCCTGAAGCAGTCTAAAGGGCCTGGCCTGTAATATAGTGTGCTAGCATGCGCAAGAGGGTTGCGCATGCCTCTAGTTAGCTCTAGCAGGGAGGGGAGCTGCCTACTGCGCAGCACTGCATAGCTGCCTTGGTCAGGGAGTCCCGTAGCTGACTGGACAGGAATCATGCACCCTGAGCATGAGGCCTGCACTGCATCATCAGTCACATGCATGAAGCCTGGACCTTTCAACCTACATGGACCAATCTGGAACAAGCTTCAGGAGGCACCTGATCGACGGATCTGATGCAACAGCATGGCAAGATCAACGGCCATCAGAGAAAAGCCTGCAGAGCAAGCAACCTCCTGGGGAAGCTGCACCTGAACACCTGATGATTCTTCCTCAACAAGGAAGCTTCTCCCTGAACCTGCAGGGATGCCAGTAACAACTCTGACCTATAGGAAGCTTCTCCTGGAAGGAAGCTTCCCCAAGAGGCAGCAGACCTGAACCACCTGAAGGAAGCTTCTCCTTCAGGTGGTCAACTTGCCAGGACCACAGGTATAAAAGGAGAAGCTCCTCTTAGTTCACATCTATCTCAGCATCTCAGCTTTCTGCAAGAACTCAGCTCTGCTCAAGCCTCTGACTCTGGAGCCCAGACCAAGACTCTGCTGGAGATCCCTCCAAGGCCCCTATAAGCCTGGCAAGGCCTGCCTGCCTGGGTGGAGGCTACCCTGGAGGCCAGTCAACCTGGAGAATGCGCCAAGACCCTTGCCACGACGGCTTTGACGGCCTAGCAAGGCGTTGCCCCTCTGTGGACCAGGAGCTGTGCTAGCCTAGCTTGACTAGGTTTTTCCATGTACCATACTTGTACTTTCTATCAATCAAGATTTCAGTCCAGATTCCCAACCCTTATCCTGCTATTGTACATGCTGCACTGCTGATCACCCAAAGATCCTACCAGCAAGGATCCTAGCCCTTGCTGCCTGTCTCACAAAATCAACAGTCATGTCAGGGGTTGTCAAAGGACCCCCAATTGTAGCGTGCGGTGACGTAGCAGTGCCCCGTGACCATATGTTTGGTCACATCTCCTCGACTGTGATGTCAAAGGATTTCTTCAGTCACGTACTCCGTATCTCTGTCCACTTGGATTGAACGAGGGGGGGGGGCAACGTCTCCGCCGGCAGACTTCTTGCCGGGATCCTCGTAATTTTTTAGCTTGCTGCCATGGAAGGATGGGTGGATCACCATGCTGTCTGGTAGGAAAAGTCGAGCGACAGCCGGCGTTTCCTTTTGCTCGATCTCAAACGAGTCGAACCATCAGGGTTTGAGCTCTAGGAAGTCTTGTCCACGAGGTTCGCAAAGTTGAGTAGGACGTAATCGCCAGCATTGAATATGTTGTCGTTGCAATGTCGGTCTGATGCTTGTTTCATGGCTGCTTGCATCTCTAGGAGGGTCTGGACTGTTTCCTCCCAAAATCTAGAGAATTCCAGACGGTGGATATCAACCGTTAGAATGTTACTTTAGCTTTAAATTCCTTTTGGTATGGCATAATTTTGTCGTAAACCACCACAAATGAATTTTTACCTGTTGCAGTGCAAGTTGCAGAGTTGTATGCGAGTTCGGTAGTCGGTAGTTTTGTTACCCAATCAATGTCGCATGACTTGCATAAAAGGCAAATGATCTTGAGGATGATCGAGCGTTTCATTGGTCCACTCAATTTGTCTTTCATTTTGAGGATGGAACAGTATTGATAGTTGGATACTACAGTCATAAAAAGTTTTCAGTTCATGCCAAAAATGGTTAGTGAAGTGGCCGTCATTGTCGTTGATGATGGTACATCGCATGCCGTGTAGCCAGACAATCTGATTTAGGAACAGTCGTGTTGTTCTTTCTGGACTGGCGCTAGTTGTTTTCAAGATAATATGGGAGGATGGCATCAAATCCTTCCGGTTTGACATCCAGTCCTGTCATGAAGCCCATGCTGATGTCAAACCATGGCTCCATTAGAACCCTGAGTTGTTGGAGCAGTCTTGGTGGCTCCGTGCGATGAGATTTTTGCCACACGTGTCACACGCTTTGCAAAACTGTGCCACGTCAGTCTACATCATGTTCCACTAGTAATACTTCACCATTTTCTTGAGCATTTTGTCCTCAGCAAAATGTCCACCTTGACCGGTGTCTTGGCAATCCTCTAAGCATCTGTCGCAAATCCTCGTTTGGTGGTACGACGACTTGGTGAGTAAACCGTCCTTGCCAATATGGGTCGTCAAACAAAAACGTGGTTTTTTCATACTCGACAAACGCCTTGTAAGTCTTTGCGAATAGTCCCGCGAGGTAAGTGTCTTGTTTTATGAGCAACTTATCAATCTTGGCCATTGAGTCAGGTCACTGACTTAGAGCATCCACTGAAATTATTCTTCTTGGTCAGTACTCAATGCCGTCGTTGAAGATGGACTCGAGGAACTCAATCCATCGAGTTTTTTGACAACTCATATTTGGCTAATTCTTGAGATATTAAGGGGTGTGATGGTCAGTGTAGACGATGCATTGTCAGCATTGTGGATAACATTACCATGTCTTGAACGTGTGCACGACTGTGAGCATTTCTTTTTTTTTTGTTGTATTGTGTTGTTCAGTTCCGGCCGAGGTAGATTTTGTGATATATATGGTGCTTGTTCTCTAGCGCTGTTGTCTTGGAGGAGAAAGAATTTGATGGCTTGATAGAACATGTCAGTGGCCATGACACGGTCCAACATTAGATATCCTAACCATAGGGTTAGCAATGAGGTCAGAGTGCCTCTTAAAGAGTTGAACGCTTCTTGCTTGCTATCTCCCCACGGCCATTTCTTACTTGTACGAGTGAGATTGGATAGAGGCATTAACACCCAGGCGTAGTCCTTTGTAAATCGATGGTAGTAGTTATATAACCCCAAATACACCTATACGTCCCGAACGCTGGTTGACATCGGCCTATCAGCGACCATCTCTACTTTCTCTGGGTTCATGATGAGTCGTCCACTGTCGGTGATATGGCTCAAGAACTCGATCAAACGGCGATCAAAGTCACACTTTGAGAGTTTTCCATAGAATTTCTCTCTTTGTATGTTATTGAGAAGTTTTTAGATATGTCCATTATGATCCTTCGGGGTGCGAATGTACAAAAGTATGTTATTGATATACAGGACGACAAAGTCGCCGAGGGAAGACAAAAAAACGTTGTTCAATACTACCATGAATAGTACAGGGGCATTTGTGACTTTGAATGGCATAACCGTGAACTTGTAGTGCTCACATCTGGTGTGGAATGTTGTCTTCTTGTTGTCCTTGCCAGATACGCGAATTTGATGATAGCCACTGCGTAGGTAAATCTTGGTTAAAATTCTTGTCCTATAGATCTGGTCAAACAGCTCGTCTCTTCACACAAGGGGATAACGGTTCTTGATGGTAATTTCAACTGATGCCCGGTAATCTATGCACATCCACATCTCACGTGTTTTCTTTATGATACAAAATAAAGGTGGTGTGTAGGGTGACATAGATGGCTTGATGAACCCTTGACCAAACATCATTTCCATATTCTTTTGTGGTTGCTCATCCGATAGGTCCCCTTGACCGTCAGTCTGCTCTACAGATTTAGGTCTATGTGGTGATCGAAGTTGCGTTGCGGAGAACATTCTTGAGGCTGTTAGTGGGGAAAAAAACCTTTAAACCTTTTAGGAGGGATGTAAACTCCTTCGGAACAGCTAAAACCTTGTCTGGTATTAAGGCCAATGTAGTCATGTTTAGCACTCTACAGGTTTTCAAAACGATTATAACTAGCGCGAAATAGCCAAGATATCCACGCCCCTCAAGGGTTGACTGTGCTGAATCCGTGAGCAAGAATCTATGTCTGTCATATCCAGCACTTCAAATATTCATATCCCATGTCCACAACATTCCTTGATTAAAGTGACATATCTAGTACGTGGAATTTAAGAACACCATAGTCAGGAAACATACATTTTTTGAATGATGGATATGGTGTCATTATTGTAAAAATGAAATATAAAAAGGTTCATGCCACATATACCCAGTTTTTGGAACTATATAGCTCATGTAGAATTGTCGCGCACAAAAGAACGCATGTGACAATGCTGTACAAAAAATAACACATATGAAAACGTCGCAAAGCGCACAAGACAATGCCAGGCATAAAATAACTCATATGCCAACGTTACACAGAAAATACCCGAGGAACCCAGAAATGCAAAAAATCATGTCATGTTCCAGCCACATACCATGTAGCATTGATGTATGACATGATTTTTTTCATTCACTATGTCTCAGATGGATGCATCATTGTACATTTTCCCATGTGAGGTCCAAAACACATGCTGTGATCCGGCATGAAGAAAGGGGTGGACGGCTGGTTGATTTTGTTGCGGAGGCTGGATGAATGGTTCCTTTTGTAACGCATGGTGGACGGATGGTTGCTTTTCTTTCGAACCATGGGTGGATCATTGCTTTTCTTCCGAACGACAGGCAGATGAGAGTCATGATTTTTGTTTTATGGGTATCTGAGCTATGTCACCCAATAAAGAATTGGAAGGGATTTTACGAATCACTTTTGTTCATGGCATGAACGAAGTCGGCGGTTACACGACGTTTATTTTCACCTATTTGCCTCTGTCCAATAACTTTTGGATAAATACATAATAAGGTGAAATAACTCAGATACCCATAAAACGCAAAGTGTGAGTCTCATCCGCCCGTCGTTCGGAACAAAAGTAACGATCTTTCTGTCGATCGGAAGAAAAGCAACCATCCGCCCGTTGCTCAGCCGGAAAGCAACCATCCACCCATGGTACTTTCACTTATCAAGGACTACCGGTACCTGCGTTATATGTGTAGCACGTTGGGCACGCTCTTTTTTTTTTTCATGTGAAATCGATTTTTGCGTTTCCTTTCCAATTTCCGTACAACGAGACGCTGCATGCCGGTGAACACAACTTGAAATGTGTACACATGTATACAGAAATACTTCGTTCGGCAATCTGCTCAGTCACGATGCAAGGGAGACATGGTTTTAGATAACAATAGAGGTCCGACGCTGTGTTCGTTGTTGCTTCTCCTTTGCCATGCTGACGTTACGTACACTTGTAAACAATAAGGCGGATGAAACACGGCCTGCATGCTCAAATGCCAGCCTGGCTGCCGAACCTGCATGAGCAGAAATGGAGGCGCTACACTGACCCTCGACCCTTGCCTCACGTGTGAACTGCACACGGATTGGTTTCATAACCCATCCATGTACGATGCAATGGTCCCTGACATGCATTGGCTGAAAGTCAGAGTCAACGTGAGCATGGACGGGGGCTTAGCGAGGGCCCCCTCCCCCTCCCCTCTGTATGTCATTTTGGCTTCTCCAACGCCGGTGTGTGACTATGCCAGGGTTTCGTGTGTTCGCGGTGGAGCGTCAACGTGGCGCTCTCTCTCCTGATCAAGCGAGGTGAGTCGATTTGCAGGGTACATCACGCATTTATTGTGTTCAGAAAATGCCAATGTGCCCATTTTTGGCGTTATGGCGCCCCAGACCCAAGGCAGTGCCTGGAGGGCGGAGGTTCCTGCCTCTGCTCGACCGGTTCGTGTACATTCGACAAAGCTGTCCACTCGCCCACCCCTCTCATGTGCCCAAGCACTGCGTTCTACAATTGCCGCACTCTCACCACCGCTAGGCCCAATCACACGAGGACGGGCTGTCACCTCCGGCCAGGGGGGCTTGCCCGGGGCGGCTCAATTCCGTGTGCCACGACCGCTACCTCCCCGTCATGTACCCTCGCTGGCAACAGGCGCCAAAACTGTGTGTGGCCCTTCAGACCCAAGGCGGTGCAACTTTGGACGGCCCAACCCACCGACAGCTGCAGGGTGGTGCTCCTCTGTCGTGGGTGTGGCCCCGCTAGGTGCACTACCCGCAGACCCTCAGCCCGCTGCACCATCCACTACTCGACCTGCAGCACCATGCGATGGAAGACCAGCGGCACCAGCTGCAGCACGACTCGCTGCGCCGCCCGCTGCACCGCCCGCTGTACCACCCGCTGACCCACCCACTGCACCACCCGCTGCACCACCCGCTGCACCACCCGCTACACCACCCGCTGCACCACCCATTGCACCGTGCGCTGTACCACCCGCTCGACGCCCAGCTGTAGCAACCGTTGCACATACCGCTGCACGACCCGCTTCACGACCCGCTGCTCCACCCGCTGCCCGACATGCGGCACGACCTGCTGCACCCCCCGATGCCTGACCTACGCCACGAACCGCTGCACACCCCGATGCCCAACCTGCGGCACGACCTGCTGCTCCACCCGTTGCCCAACCTGCAGCACGTCCCGCTGCACCATCACCTCAGCAACGCGCCTATCGCCCTGCGGACCATGGTGTTCCTAGTAGCTCTACTGGTAATTTGTGTGTCCCATTTTGTTCTCATTTGAATGGCATGTTGTCATGAATGTCCGATCTTGCCGTTGTGCATTTGTCATACTTGTGAGTAGTATGTCTTTGACTGTCATCCCGGTCCACTAACATGACATTGGGCATGCTTCGCGAACTCCCTGTCCTCTCCTTTTTGCAGCAACGTCAGACAGCTCCCCCGATTCTACGACAAAGAAAAGGAAGGCAGATGGTGACGTCCTCGTGGAGGTCAGAAAGTTCTGCAACATGGCTGCATGCAGGGCGGCCATCGAAGACTACGCGGTAGCCAACCGCTTTGGGCTGCAGTGGGTGCGCAGCGAGCCTGGACGGATCGACGTACGGTGCGTGGAGGCTGTCAGACGTGGTTGTGAGTGGCACGTTTGCACAATTGTCTCTTCGAAGCTGGGTGCGGTGAAGCTGTCCCATGTCACATAAGGGCACTACTGCACGCCGAATGTTGGCCGTGGGAGTCCTGCCCGAACCACAAGGTGGATTGCAACGCACATATCGCAGCAAATGGCGCGAGATCCAACAACACCTCCAGCCACACTCAGAGCCATAATCAATGACGTCGCAGGTATTCAGGTGGCCAACAGTACGCTGTATCGTGCAAGAACCATGGCTCAAGCCTACCACACGGGCGCCAAGGCAAAATGGTGGGCTAAGTTTCCAGAGCTGTGTCAGGAGGTATGTCCCGCGACATATGTGAAAGTCTTGTTGTCATACTGTTTCACTTTCATCTTCTAAGGTGTTCTAATTTCCTCATGTGTACTTGCAGATGAAACGCATTGATCCTGCTACGCATGCTGTTGCAGAGAAAGATGCACAGAACAAACTCAAGTGGGCCTTTGTGGTGCTTGGCGCCACCCGTCTTGGTTGGGACTACAGCTGGAGGATCATCACAATGGACGACACATTCCTGAAGAACGGCCACAAGCAAGTCACACTGGTCGCGTAATTTTTTTACGCGAACGACCACGCATGCCCGATGGCCTCGGCTCTGGTATCCAGTGAGAACGAGGAGACTTGGATGTGGTTTTGCGAGAATTTTACAGTAGCTTACCCTAGCGCTTGTACTGCAGGTGCCTGCATTGTGTCTGACAGAGAAGCTGGCCTAGCGAAGGCCTTGGTGCGACATTTTCCTGGCGACATCCACACTTATTGTGCCTGGCATCTCCGCAGAAATGTTCAGGAGAAGTTCAGAAAGAAGTACGCACAGGCACTGACCCACGACTAATTTCACCGGGTTGCACGTCACCTACCGGCAGTGAGCGAACGTGTCGCGAACCATCTCATCCCAGGCCGGGACGGAGAGGGCGGCATACCTCTTCAGAAATGTATCTCATACATGTGCCCTGTGCCTCGTGGGGGGCATATCACCAGCAACGCTTGAGAGTCACTGAACGCCCGTCTGAGGAGCCTCTTCAAACTCTACCCCTTCTACTGCTTCCTGCAAGTGTACTACTTTGTAACGCCACGAGTAGAGAGCCAAGTATAACGAGACTCTTGCCCCGGCTCCGGCAAGACGCCTGCTTCACAGCTCTGAAGTTGCACGTGACGATGTCATCATCGAGGGCCCGTCATCGGTAGTAGTTCGTGGCCCAACAAACGTACGCCGACACGTGGATCTTGCCATGGGAAGCTGTGAGTGTCGTCGGTGGCGCGAATTTGGCCACCCATGCCAGCATGCGTGTGTGCTCGTGATGGAGGTGGGCGAGGACCCGACAGCGCACATGAGCCGTGGACAGACGGTGTAGTATTGGAGCCTCACCTACGGCAACCCCATGCCCTCACTGTCCTCTGCCGGGCTGAACCAACCTGCGCCGCCTGGTTGGGGCCAACCCGGTCCGCGGCGTGGCCGTGGTCGTCCCAGGAGTACCCGCATGGAGCGTGTGCCGCTCCGGAAACGGAACTTCATCTGCCCGAACTGTGGCCGTAAGGGGCACACGAAGAAGAGGTGTCCAAACCCTGCTACACCTCGGCCTCACAAAGTTGTAGCTGCGCTAAGAGCAGAATGAGAGGCAGCATCAAGAGGACGACCTGCTCGAGCTGAGACAGATGAAGGGACAGGGCGAGAAGAAGGGGCAACAACGACGACAGTGAGGCGTCGGACTACGGCCCTGAGGCAGACCCCAGGGGGTCCTCGACGGATGAAGAGGTTGGTGAGGCAGCCGCGGATGACTTAAATGACAACGTGTCTGACAGTGGCAGTGAGGACTCCCTGGGGTATGCGGCAGAGCCGGAGACCGGACTGATGACACAGGAAGAGCACGACGCTGAAGGTGCCAGGATGATGGATGAGCATGGTGGACTGGAGGAACATGGAGAGGGTGACGCAGGAGAAGAGGCGGCAGACGACGACGCAGATGATGAGGCAGATGAAGATGCCCAGGGCCACGAAATAAGAGGCATGGATGTACTTGGCATTTAAGGTGAGCGTTTCCGATAGTTCTATGTTTAATGTGTTGTAGAAATGGTCATTGCATGGACACACCAACATCCATTTCTTACCAACATTTTCATGTCACTGTGCAGGCGTACATCAAAGCATTCCATCACTGCATGGCCAAGGTTGGAAGCAAGTGCAAGTCCTGTGGTGACGGTGTGCGCCGCATCTGCAGTGGACGGACAGAGTCTGTGTAGAACATAGTAGTGTCCTTGTATTAGGCATGGCTGTGATTCCTAGTCCTGTGGTTCCTTTCAACCGAGTTCACTCATTTGCTTTCAATAAACTAGCCATGTCCATGTTGTTGCAATTGTGAAATGGAAGTGCAGTTATGCGAGAAGCTAAACTTGTTGCATTACAGTACCAAGAAAGACATGTCATTTCATTTACTGTGACTACCGTGGCCCATGCTTCCTTGGAATGTATAAAAGCATGGATCACAGTCATTTGTCCTTCTCTCCAACATTTGTAGTCTTTCTCAATGGAGTGCACTATTTTCCCAATAGCACTACCTATGGTGACTTCATTTCTGTGTGGTGCTGGCACATGTTATTTCATGTCAAGGTTGCAGACATAATGGAGACGTTTACAGGTGAGGATGTACTACAGCACGTACCCTGAACCATTTGACATGGGTGCTCTTTCGGAAGACACACCGGAAGAAGTCTTCTATGATGCTGTTGAAGACCTTGACAATGGGACGGTCATTAATCCTGCTCGTGCATAGGCTTCTGGAAGTACTGTGCGCTTGTGCTCCATGTGCGACATCATTGGATGGATCCACACACTACCCCCACAAGTGCAGCGGTGGATAGTGAACGGCAAACCCGGTCCTTTCGAGTAATGTGCTCTCTGCATGAAGTTGTGTTTCTAACTTCAACCGAACCTTTGGTTCATTCCGTCATGGAATGGTGGAAGACCAGGATTTCTGCTTCTCGTGCTTGCAATGTGAAATGAAACCATGCTAATGGGCTCCAAACATATTCAATCAATACATGTCCTACCAAATTGCATGAATATGTGAGGTATCTGTCATATGAGTTGAAAGAAATGGTCTGTAAAATACAGAAATACCTGTACTTCAGGTACAAGAAGTCATGGCAAACTAACACATGTACCCGGTCCTAAACTGCCCGAAGTGGTCCTAGTCATGCGCACCATAAGGGATCTGGATGGACCCATGGCTGCCAGTGTGGTGGGCAACAGAGAGGACGGCAATGTGCCGGCTGCACACACATTATGTGGCAGATTTTTCAGGTTCAATCTTTCGTCTTTGTGACCATGAGGCGTGTTTTGTATTGTGCAGCACAGATAGCATGAATACGTGACATATCTGTCATATGAGTAGGAAAAGAACCTGTGAAAATGACTAAAATACCCGGTAGTTGAGGTACAACTTGCCAAAAGAAAATAGCACATACACCCCGTCCTACACCGCCCGAAGTGGTCATACACTTGCGCACCCTAAGGGATCCGGATGGACCCATGGCTGCCAGTGTGGTGGGCACCAGATAGGACGGAAATGTGGCAGCTTCACGCACATGATGTGGCACATGTCGAATGGATCACTTGGAGGGGGGCCCAAATTTTTTGAGTCCCAGAGGGTCTTGATGTTGTTCCACGCGACCCATGCATCAAACTGGTCCATACGGGGTCTTGGAGGAAGAAGTTCTCCCCATGGACCAAATTGAGGAGCCTCCTGTCCTCCATCCCACAACTGGAGCGGCGGCATCGAACGACCTTGCAGCTTTAGCGGATCCAAAGGAGACATGTTTCCACGTGAAAGCAGTGGTGGGGAAGTAAAACATGCGCAATTCTTCACTTGTAAAGTTGACAAGGAGATGTTGTTCAGCATTGAAACACGTCCTGTTCAGTCTTTGTCCTGACAAAAAGTCTCCCGGTTTACAATCTTGCACACCACACTGGGTCCGGATGGACCCATGGCTGCCAGTGAGGCGGGCACCATGTAGGACGTCGATGCGGCGCTTTGACACCCATGAGCCAGCACATGTTGTATGGGTCTGCAGGACACGGGCCAAGACCATTTGAGTCCCACATGCGCTTGACGTTAACCCATCCGACCCGCGCATCATACAGGTCCATGTGGCACGCATCGTCGCCAACTCCCGCCCACTTCTCCAGAGGCGGCAATGGACGACCCTTTAGCAACAAGTGGTGCGAGGACGCCATGGTCTGGTAGAGAATTTAATGTCGTGAAGAACAAGCTGTCAATGCCGTCAAATCACCTCATGAACTCCTTTTATAAGCTCGGATCGCGCAACAGTTGGCCTTGCGCACCCTTTCCACTACGTCACATCAAAATGGGTCGTTGTCGTCTGCGAGGTGGCGGTTGGCGTTCTGCCTTGTCAGCGAGGATGACAAGGATCTCTCGGTTGTCACTAGTGGCCCAATGTCCTTTGTTGGCAACATATCCGATGACACGTGTGTAATGCCTCCACGCACGCATAGCATTATTTGATGCAAATGGTGCACAACGAAGAACGATATGCGTCAAACCTAGGTCCGAGAGGACATGGTTTTTGCACAATATTTTTGGCTCAACCTGCGTCTTCCGCACCTCCCCCGGAGGTTTGTCGTCGTACCTGCTCTTGGGAACAAGGGTTCCACTCCGTTACTATTCACGTTTGAGCGAATAGTGCATGGGCTATGGAGCTATTAATTTCTGTCCATTCCCGGATGAGTACTTTTTTTACCGTGTGTGCGTCTGGTTTCTTTCTTGGTCGGCGTTGATACCTGTGTTATTTCCTGCGGTCCATTGATACCTGTGTTATTTCTCGCTCGACGATGGGCGAATGAGTTTTATAGTTCCGAAAACTGGGTACATGGTGACCGAACCCTATAAAATATTTGTATTACCTCCACCCAACTGGTTAAAAGAAGTTGGGGTACATCTTTTGGCACATACAAGAACGACAGACTTGAATGAACAAGAACAAGTACTTTTACACACCGATGAAGTATCCAATGGAATAGGTCCTTGGCTACGGTCATTTCTATTGCTCTTGCCTTGGACGTTTTCTACACGGTGGACATCGTTGATAGTATTCGGCAGCCTGTTGTCAAGATGTGATCCTTTTCTTTTGACAATGGCAATTTATTGGCATGTGTGACATTTAAGGGTTGACTTGTTCTCGTTTCACTTGCGTGAATGTATGAAGGTGTGCATGTTGTTGGTTGACATGTTCACAGCAAAGACACCCTCCCTTACATATGCCTTGTTTCTGTCTACTTTAAGTGATAATGTACTCGGCGTGTCACCATATGAAGGATCGACCTTCGCCATCAGCCATCCTCTCTGTGGTATTGTGTGGTCTTAATTTTCTTGTTACACTCAATATCTATCCAGGATAGTCGCCAATCCACATCATGTTTCTCAGACACACTCCACTTTAGGCTACCAAGCGCCATGTAGGATGACACCTCTACACGTGAGCCTGGCGAGAGTGGATAGCTTGGCTGTTTATTTTCCGTTTTACCTACAATGTACCCATCTCAAAAAAGATAGCTGTCCGATTGCAGTGGGCAACCTCGCATAGAACTTCTGACTCCCACATGGACACGCACGTTCAAAGGTCAACGACCTAGGTCTCGTTCTCCAGCCCCCTCCACCCAAACCCTGGTTTATGACGAGGATTTAGAGCATGATCTTCGCACTCAAGTGCTCCTTGTTTCAGCGGAGCAAGCAAGGGAATTCCTCAGGCTTTATCGCCCGAGTCATGATGCTGGTAAAAATGGTGGTCAATCCCATTTCCCTGTCCTCTTTAACTGAGTGGTGATGTACCCTCAACTCGTTGTTTTGCCATGTTATTTTTTTCAGTCTCATAAGATGATAGGGGGTCGGGTAGGGTGCCAAAACGCACGAAGAAGGAGCCAGTGTTCCTTCCTGGAATGGTGTTGAAGAACATGGCGGAGGCCCGTGCACCTATGAATGACAGCACAATCACAAACCGCATGACGATCTTCATGCGGATTGTCTTCTATCTGCGCTGCTAGAAGACGCATTTTATTGCTTGCTGTAGACAGTTAAGGGACAAGGGGTGTCTATAGCTGCTCCGTATGCAGGTCACCCTCAATGGATGCTCCGTTGTGATCGCAGAGTTAATTGACCGTTACAAGTGTGTTCCGGGCGTCGGCCGTGGAGATCCCACGAATTTGGTGAAGTGGATAATGAGGCTAATTGTGTCCACGCTAAAACAGAACTTGACTGCGGATGTGAAAACTCTGCCCGTGGTGGTTAGGAAGGCGACTGGAAAGGTGGTGGACAAAAACACATTGTACCGTGCCAAGAGCAAGGCACAAGAAAAATACCCTTATGCCAAAAGCTCTCTCATGGAGCCTGTTCTTGGTGTATTACAAGGAGGTAAGTGCAATATGCCGTTTGTTTATGTTATAGTATGTTCCTTTCTCTTTCCATGCGCTAATTCCAATGTTTTTGTATTTTGCAACTAAAGCATATTGATCTCAATACACACGCCATTGCCAATGCGTCAAATGATGGAATTTTTAGTTGCATTTTTGTCGTACCTTGAGCCACAGTTACAGGGTTCCAACACACTCTGTGTATCTTCACGATGGACGGCACTCATTTCACAAATTGCCACAGACAAGCTCTTCTTACATGCCAGTTTTTTTACGCCAACAACAATGTTGTATCCGTGGCATGGACGATGGTCCAAGGTAAAAACAAGGAGAGATAAAAGTGGTTGTTTTTGCAATTGGCCAAGTCGTATCCTACATTAGCAAAAAAATGGGACTATAGTCATCTTTGACTGGGAGAAGGGGTTGCTCAATGATGTGGTCGAGAAGCTACCCGGGGCACATCACACTTACTGCTCCAACCACTTGCACCAGAATGCGAGACAAGACTTTGGAGGTTAGGTAGGGTATTGGTTTTAGAGGCTCGTCCATGCGTTCACACCTGCCAAGTGGCAGAGGTGTGAAGATCAACTACGAGTGGCTGAATCCAAAGCAGTCGTCTATCTTCTTAGAGCGGATGGAGTCAAGGGCATCCCAAGAAAAAGCAATGGACAAGGCTATATTGTCCTCTTGGACATGACGGACACACTACGTTGAACACACCAGAGCCTCTTAATGCTTGCATCATGGAGTTGCAGGAAGTTGTTCCCCTTCTTCTTCTTTGTTTCGTTATTCATGTGGATGCAGTGCTTGCTCATAGATAGACAGAAGCTGAGCAAGGAGTGTGTCGGCCAGCAAGCGCCTACACCTACAAAGAGCCTCCTCAACATCACCGTGACAAGCCAAAACCACAAAGTCGTGGAGGAAGGACAGCAATCAGCAAGCGTGACCAACCCAAGCAACATGACTCGAAGTGTGAATGTACTAGAGTGCACGTGCATGTGTAGGGAGTGGAAGGAGTGGGGGCAGCCATGTGTCCATGCCTGTGCCTTAGTCTTTGACCGTGGTGAACAGGTGACCCCCTATACCACGTTGGACACACCTGCATGGCATACAGGCGCACCTACAACATCCATATGCCTGGCGTGAACCCAACCTCTCTCAAGGTGGAGGAGGGGGTGTTGTAGGTGCAGACGGGCCCTAAACTTGCTGCAGGTCGGCCCAAAAGCCCTTGTTGGGACTGTGAAAACAGGTCGAGGCAGAGGTAAAAAAAGCACTCAGTGTGGCCAGAAGGGCCACACCAAGAAGAAATGCACCAACAAGCCAGCCATGGTACCAGCAGCTGAGGGAGCAGTCAATGCAGCATGCTGAAGACGCAGTGAGGAGGGAAGTCTGCAGGACACTGGCCTCCGAGGGGTTTGCATGGAGAAGGAGAGGCTGTAGGAGCTGTAGCTACTACTGTTGCAGCTATAACCGGTGCTCCTTCTGACAGCATGGTTCACCTTTCTGACGACAGCCCACCTGGACCTGCTAACCGTGTTCCAGGCCTGGGTGCTGGCTGAGGTTGGGTAGCACTTGCGTGAAGCCACAGCACAACTGCAGGTACAACCAGAATTGCAAAAGCTGCTTGAGCAGTCGCGGCAGCAACGACAGCACGAACAGGAATATATGTGGGGATGCTGTACCATTCCCCTGACATGGCCTAACCCATGCTGTTTGTTTTGCAAGTGTTGCAGGTGGTAAGAACAACACATTCAAGACCTGATTCTGTGTAGGGAGTACTATCACTATGGGTCAGATGGTACATGGTCCGTGTGAAGATGGTTTAGGCAGTATGGGTGTCGGACTATGTTAGAAATCATGTTTAATACTTACAGACCAAAAACTTCAATGATCATGTCCTCTTATTTTCCCATCCCAATCTGTCAACGATTTGGTTAATTCAAGCTTAATTGTTAAAAAAAAAATCCAATCCCGTGACCACAAATGTAGCTGGAGAAAACAGGTTGAATGTAGACCACTATAATAGAGCATGTGTAGAGTGTATAAATATTCACTATCAAACAATATTTCATTCTCTTTCATCGTTGTTTGTTTCCATTCCATTTGACATAGTTGAACACTTGGTGCAATAACAAACAGGTCTCAATCATAGAGTGCACAACTTGGAACTTTAGTCCATTGGCTTTGACATCCCTTTTGGAAGGTGCTGGTGTAATGTACATCCTCATGCATTGTGGCGAGCTCAGGCCAAAGCTAGTTCACATGGTGAAGATGTACATGTGCCCATATTCTCATGGACACAACCTTCATGATAATGCTTTACAAACATATGAAGGTGGCATCTTCTATGACATTGAGAACAGGAACATCGCAGACTACTGGTCTTATGAAGAGGAATCACAGTCAGACGACAGTGATGTGTATCTTGAGTGTGCCACATAAAATTGCTGTCTCATTGGCAATTTGTGTACATCCTGTGACGTTATGTTATGGATCTCCGCATTGCCTCTGTCTATTCAGTGATGGCTGGTAAGTCGACGCCCGATCAGTTCATCCCAAACATGGGAGTCTGAGAATACGGGTCGGATATGTCAACATGTTGTAATTACAATTATTTTTTGTGATCCCTAATCTTTGTATACAAGCTGATGTAAACTGGGGCAGCCCTCAGGGAGGTGATCAGGCTCACCAAGAGCCACCTAGACATGACCAACTGTTTGTGAGAGGGAGTTGCAAGTTGCACAGACAGAAACATTTATGGTTAATCACCCCTAAAAATACACTCTTCATACAATTTACACGTCAAATGTATGCCTCTAGAAGTTTCATGGTACCTTCGTGGAAGTTATGGCAGAAATTAAATTTCAATGTTTGTTCATAGATATAAGAATAAAATTTTATGCTTAAACACAAGAACTTTCTTGGAAGGATTGAAATGAAAAATTTAACACCGAATAAAAACTTATGGTTCACTGTTTCACAACTCCATTCACAATTCGGTGAATAAGACATACAATTTTCCTTGGGCTTGAAACGTGCTACTACTTAACTAAAAAGACACACCTACTTCTGGTCATGGAACTCGGTGGAATCAAAACCCACCCAGACTCATATTCCAGGTTATTGTGTTTTATTTTTTGTGAATGCACTTGAGTGTTTTCCAGCACGTGCACCACATACACTCCCCCAACACACTTTTGGTGTTTGGGGGGGGGGGTGGGTTCGATGGGTATCGAGAGACCCTCCTCCCCCCAAAAGGTAAAAGTGTATCAGGCTCGTGTACTGTGCAGTGTATGATAGGGGGTGTATAGAAGAATACACGATTATATTTCGCTGAGAGATATTTTGTAGAAAGAACATTTGCGAATACACTTGGGTATTTTGTAGCACAGGCACCACATACACCCCCAGATACACTCCCCCAATACACTTTCGGTGTTTGGGAGGTGGTGGGATGGGTTCGACAGATGTTGAGCGACCCCCCCCCCC
>SZWC01012969.1:42735-54084 GCA_023375785.1 Penium margaritaceum
ATAACATATACAAATACACTTGTGTATTTTTCAGCACGTGTACCACATACACTCCCAAATGCATTACCCCAATACACTTTTGGTGTTGAGGAGGGGGATGTGGGGGATGGGTTCGACGAATATCGAGTGACCCTTTCCCATCACCCCAAAAAGGTAAAAGTGTATCAGGCCAGTGTATTGGGCAGTGTATGAGAGGGGTGTATAGAAAAAAATACAAGTGTATTAAGCTAAGAGAAATAATATCTGCAAATACACTTGTGTATTTTTCAACACGTGTACCACATACACTCCCACATACACTCTCCCAATACACTTTTGGTGGTGGAGGGAGATGGATTCGATGGATATTGAGAGACCCTCGCCCCCCCTCCCCTAAAAAGTAAAAGTATATCAGGCCAGTGCATTGGGCAGTGTATGAGAGGAGTGTAAAGATAAATACACAAGTGTATTTTTCTAAGAGATGTTTTGTATACATAACATTTGCGAACACACTTGTGCATTTTTCAGCATGTGCACCACATACACTACCAGATACACTCCCTGAATACACTTTGGGTGTTTAGGGGGGTGGGGAATAGGTGCGACGGATATCAAGCGACCCTCCCCCCCTCTCCCAAAAGGTAAAAGTGTATCAGGCCCGTGTATTGGGTAGTGTATGGGAGGGTTGTACAGAAAAAACACAAGTGTATTATGCTAAGAGATGTTTTTTAGACATAACATTTGTGAATACACTTGTGTAATTCTCAGCACGTGAACCACATGCACTGCGAGATTCACTCCCCCATATACTTTCAGTGTTTGGGAGGGGGGGTGGGGGATGTGTTCGACAGATATCGAGAGACCCCCCCCCTCCCCTCCAAAGGTAAAAGTGTATCAGGCACGTGTGTTGGATAGTGTATGAGAGGGGTGTATAGAAAAAAACACAAGTGTATTACGCTAAGAGTTTCTCTATAGAAATAACATCTGCAAATACACTTGTGTATTTTTCAGCACATGTACCACATACACTCCCACATACACTCCCCCACTACACTTTTGGTGTTGGGGAGGGGTGGTGGGGGATGGGTTCGAAAGATATCGAGAGACCCTCTCCTCCCCTCCCCCAAAAAGTAAAAGTGTTTCAGGCCAATGTATTGGACAGTGTATGCGAGCGGTGTATAGAAAAATACACAAGTGTATTACACAAAGAGATGTTTCGTATACATAACATTTACGATTACACTTGTGCATTTTTCAGCATGTGCACCACATACACTGCCAGATACACACTCCCAATACACTTTTGGTGTTTGGGAGGGAGGTGGAGGATGAGTGCGACAGATATCAAGCGACCCCCTCCCCCCAAAAGGTAAAAGTGTATTAGGCCCGTGTATTAGGCAGTGTATGGGAGGGGTGTATAGAGAAATACACGAGTGTATTACAAAAATAAATATTTCGTACATAAAATATTTGCGAATACACTTGTGTATTTCTCGGCACGTGCACCACATACACTACCATATACACTCCCCTGATACAATTTTGGTGTTTGGGATAGGGGTGGGGGATGGGTTCGACGGATATTGAGAGATCCCCCCCCTCCCTAAAAGGTAAAAGTATATCAGGCCAGTGTATTGGGCAGTGTATGAGAGGGATGTATAGAAGATTACACAAGTGTAGTACGCTAAGAGATGTTTTGTAGAAGTAACATTTACAAGTACACCAGTGTATTTTGCAGTACGTGCACCACATACACTCCTAGATACACTCTTCCAATACACTTTCAGTGTTTGGGAGGGGGGGGGTGGGAGATGTGTTTGACGAATATGGAATGGCCCTCCCCCCTCCCCCCAAAAAGGTTAAAGTGTATCAGGCCCGTGTATTGGACAGTGAATGAGAGGGGTGTATAGAAAATAACACAAGTGGATTACGTTAAGAGATTTTTTGTAGAAATAACATTTGCGAATACACTCGTGTATTTTTCAGCACGTGTACCACATACACTCCCACATACACTCCCCCAATGCACTTTTGGTGCTGGGGGGGGGGGTGGTGGAGGATGGGTTCGACGTCTATCACGAGACCCTCCCCCCTCTCCCAAAAATAAAAATTGTATCATGCCAGTGTATTGGGCAGTGTATGAGAGGGGTGTACAGAAAAGTACACAATTGTACTATGGTAAGAGATGTTCCGTAGAAATGATATTTGTGACTAAACTTGTGTATGTTTTAGTAAGTGCACCATATACATTCCCATGTACAGTCCCCTAATAAGCTTTCGGTGTTTGAGGGAGGGGGGATCTCTCAACGAGTATCGAGATATTCCCCCTACTTAAAAAATGATATCAATGACTCCCTCATTGCCATAGTAACACAATACATTCCCAATGTGTCCAGATGGGAATGTTAACAAACATTGTGTAATTAAGTTATCTCTTAAAGGACCTATAATAGACTAAAAGGGCTGGATATTATTTTCATTGGGTTTATTGGATTCTTGCTCCATAACAAGTCACATGAAAAGTAGTGTAAACACATGTATGTGTAGACACAAGTATGCTTGGATCTACCTAACCTTATGGGAAACTACACATGCACGCTTGTGCCATACACATATTACAGAGTGTACAAAAAGGACATGATTAACCATACCTCAACAGAAATTACGGAAGAAAATGTAGGTTTGCAAGGAATGCAAATGTTTGAATCTACTATTGAGTGGGAAATTTCATAATCACAGCTTTCTAACAAGCCCTTATATGTCTCATTTGGCCAAGGGAGCACTGAGATACACTCTGTCAAGGTTTACCCTCTAGCACACTCTCCTAGCCTAGCGGATGAGCGGCAGTCACCTTGTCACACATGAGAATTATGTCGCACACGACCTGCACGGCCAATCATCATGGACTGCTCCTTCCTTGAAGTCTCATGAAGGTCCTCCAGCCAGTTTTTCTCCTTGAAGACCGCTCTCAGCCGTCCTCTTCAATCATTCTTCCGCCTTTTGAGCTGAAAGTGCTCAGGTCATCACTGGAACCCAACTCATGATCTCCAAACTTTGGAAATCCAGATCTCACTCAAACAGACTCCGAATTGAGTTCTGTATAAAGTGCGTTGGAACTTGTGAAATATCCTTTATGCAGCTGTCATGCCAGATTATTTTTATCGAGCAACCTATTTTTGTCACTTTCTAACATCCTCATATCCATCATTCTCCCACTTTGCGAGAATAAAAATCACACAAGTCTGCACTGTCCCCTGAGCTGCTCAAAGCGGTGCGCTGCTAGCGGCTTGGTCAAGAAGTCTGGCAAAATCATACTTGAAGGGCAAAACTTGATCAGCACCACCTTCTTTGCCACCAGCTCGCGGATGAAGTACCGCAGGTTGATGTGCTTGGCACGGGCGTGAAACTCTACGTTCTTGGTCAGAGCAATGGCGCTCGTGTTGTCACAGTAGATGGTGGTCGCTGCGGTCTGCTGCTGTCCAAGGCTTGCCAGCAGCTCATGCAGCCACACGGCTTCCTTTGCTGCTTCACTCAATGTAATGTACTCTGCTTCGGTGGAGGAGAGGGTGACAAACCCTTGTTTCTTGCTCCTCCAACTGATTGCACCTCCCCCGAGCACGAACACGAACCCACTGGTTAACATCCTTGTGTCCAGGTCACCTCCCCAATCTGCGTCATGATTTTTGTTGATGGGCCAATGATTAGGACATAGACCATGACTTAGTAGTCTGGTATTTCCTTTTTCTGTTGACACGTGGAGGAAAAGACCGACGTAGGCCAATGGATGGAAGTCCAGGGATTCCAGAAGACTCTAGAACTTGTGGCACAATAAGAGCTGGGTTTGTTTGAGCCTGAACATGCTGTTCACTAGCATGGTAAAGTGGTGATGTAACAACCCACGGGGATGTAGATTTCAAAAATATTTTTTTAATTATAATTATGATAAACCTGTTTCTACCAGACCTGCCTTGGANATACTGCCATACAGTCATTTTCTTTTGTCTTTTTGTAAAATAAACACTTGAATATGAATGGTCGGCAGCCAAGATGTAGCTCAATGACCTCCCATGTGCCTTGTTCCATGAGGCTTGTGTCTTCCATATCCCATGTAACTTTCCTCTCAGCCATATTTTCTCCAATAAGAATTCCTTCATTGTCTTGGTTCTGGAGGAAGTTCCTTCGTCGATGACAAGAGAGAAGTTAGATGGATGGTTGTAAAGTCAACAAGAAATGAAGCACCCTCTTAATACAATGAGCACACTGTGATAGCCATTTTGTGTTCATCCTCCTTATCCTCCTCCTTCTCCTCCTCCTCCTCCTCCTCCTCCTCCTCCTCCTCCTCCTCCATGGAACATCTTTGGTGGAGTCCGCTTGGCATCTCAAGTCCCACACCGCTTGCAGACTATCCTTCATAAGAACCATCTTGGCGTTCCCTTCAGCTGGTTGGTGATTTACGCCAATGTGTATTGTGTGGTCTCTCTGGAGGAGCACATGTGTGTCCACCTCCTTTTCACATGCCTCATCAGATTTGCAAGGACGAGTAGACTGGACCCGTATATTCTTCTTTCAGTGAATTTTTGTAAGAATCCTATAATGTTTGGAGGAAATTTGGTGTTTCTATGAAATTCTCCTCCTATTATTTGTGTGTGAGGCTCTGAGAGAATATTGCACTGTGACAGATGTTGCATTTCTGAAAATCCACTTTGTAGATCTCCTAGCCCTCCATGTCGGAACCTTGTCCAAGGAAGACTCCCGCTTTGTCAACGAGCTTCTTTTGCCACTCCTTTGGCACATGGACGAGCAGCACACAAAGGTTGTGAGCATGGTGACGTCAATCTTTTCACAAATCATGCTTAAACAGAGGCATGTAAGGTAATGCCAAGCGTGGTACGCGGCTACGCATTTAAATAGCTTGTCTTAGTGCATAAGGCCACCAAGTGTTGTTGAGCTAGGTACTAAGTAAGATGACCTTTAGTGTTTATTGAATCATGTAATGGGATCTTTCAGCTACACCACTTTTGTTAAGGTATGTAGGTCATTGAGAATCACTTCATAAATCTTTGCTCTTCTAGTTTTCCAACGGAGTCTGCACCTGTGAACTTTCCAACATCAGGTGACAGTATGACTTGAGACTTGGAATCATGCTGTCGCTATGCCATTTCAAGCCACTTGAAAAAAAAAAGGCAAAGAATTTCCGCTTGGAGGCATAGTTGATCGAGTGGATTTTACACTCCTTGTGTTATGTATGTAAACTGTTAACAATTACAAGAAAGTATCTTATCATGTGCTATTTTTCTATTCAATCAAACACTACTGTAAATTTTAGTTGTTCCTTCAGTGTTTTATGCAAAACATCTTCGTGAAGAAAACCATTGAAGTTAAAAACACTAAATACTGTTTCAGACGTCGTTCTGTACCATTAATGCTTGTGTGTTTGTTTTTCCATGACTAATGTATACCTGCAAATATATAATTACAAAAACCGAGGTCTGTTGTCCACGAGGGTCTCCATGGCAGATGGGATGACCTCCTCCCCAAAATGCCTCAAATGTGTTGGGACAGTGAAGAGGGAGAGTCCACTGTGACACCACCTGTTTTTTCACAAATATGTTGAACATTCAAAGCTCTATATAATTTTGACTTTTCTTCTACATGCACACCCTTGCAATGACGTAAATATCCCTGGGCTACAGTTATTCATACAATTTGCTGATAAAATCTGACTGGAGGGGGAGGGGGAGGGGGAGGAGGGGGTCTGTTGCGCGCTGCAGATGTGGGGATCCTCCTCCCCCAAAGTGGAGAGTGTATTGGTGTAGTATAGCTGGTAACATAGCTGACGGACAACAAGTAGAATACATTAATGTTTTGCTCTTCAATGGGTGATCCACTTGTTGGCACTAGTGGGTGTGGAGGCACCCTCAAGGATGCCTAGCTCTTGCTGATACACGCTACCAAGGTTTGGGGCAGCCAAGGGACACCAATGGTGAAGAGTGTGGAGCACAAGGATCACGGATGTGAGTGGGCAGAACACGTCACATTCAGTAGAACTGAATCGAAACACGATTTTGTTATTTAGGATAGTGAGATTATATCAGATCCTTATAGCCTGTGATCTAAGCTTTCCAACGCATCCAAGCACGCCCAAAACGGAGTAGTAGAGCCCCTGCTACGGCCGTCGAAGTAACCCTTGGTGGAGCCGCCCACCTGGTCTTGCACTCTAGGCAACGGGAGGTGCTTCGACGATGACCCGTCGAAGCGCCTTTCCTCGCCCAGAAGTCAAGGAGAAGTTCTCACATCTGTTGCAGAAGACGTCAAGGAAGCTGTAATGACTAAGCTTGCTGAAATTGTTGCTCCACAGCTTCATTCAGGTGAATCAACTCCAACACAAGAAGGGACAGAACTCTCAGTCACACGACCAGTCAGTGCAGACCAACACCAACCTCTTGAGCAGTTCCAGAATGACGCACAACACGACCACAGTCATCTCGTCCTAGAAGAAATGGCATTCTGCTCGATTGACAGTGCATTCCTCATCGCTGCTGGAATCTTGGCCTGGATAATTGACTCAGGCTGTACAAGACATATGACATGCCACAAGACCTGGTTCATTGACTACAAAGACCTGGCAGCACCAAAGTCCGTCCGCATCGGAGATGGGCAAATTATTCCTGCCATCGGCATCGGCACTGTCATAGTGGCCATTGAACTGGAAGGCAAAACAACTGTTCGGCTATTCAAGGAGACCCTCTATGTTCCTGATTTGGCTGCCAACCTGCTGTCAGTCACAAGGCTCAACGACAAAGGCCTCAAAGTGACTTTCTACGTCGACAAGAACTGCAGAGTGTACACAGCAGATGGGAAGACAACTGCTATTGCCCGCCGTCAAGGAAATCTGACAGTGTTGGATACAAAATCTCCGCCTCCACTTCCACGAGCAGATGAAGAGCCTGAGATGGCCTTTGCCGCTGCCAACACTCCTACTCTGGTTGCTGAAGTTCCAGTCGCCAACAATGCCACCACATCCGCGGCTTCTCTATGGCACCAAAGACTGGGCCATGTTGGCTACCAGACTCTCCACAACATGTCAGCAAAAGAACCTGTACACAATCTCCCCAAGATCTGTCTCCCTACGTCAACCAGTCCATGCACAGGTTGCCTCTCCGGCAAGCAAACTCAAGACTCATTTCCCTCCTACAGTGAATGCTCCACATCTCAACCTCTTGAACTTCTTCACATGGACATCTGCTATTTGAAAGAGAAATCCATGCAAGAGAAGAGCTATTTCCTGGTCATCCTTGATGACTTCACTCACTACGTGTGGGTAAAATTCCTTCGCTACAAATCAGAGGCTCCTGACATCATCATCTCCTGGATCCGTGAGATTGAGAACCAGACCGATCTCTCTGTCAAAAAGGTGAGGACAGACAATGGTGGTGAGTTCATCAATGCAGTCCAGAAACGCTACTACCACAGCAAAGGGATCATCCATCAAACAACGGTACCATGTACACCTCAACAAAATGGCAAAGCCGAGTGGATGAACCGCACCCTGCTTGACCGTGCACGCACCATGCTTCATACAGCCGGTTTTTCCACTAAGTTCTGGGCTGAGGCCATTTCCACCGCGGCTTACATCACCAACCGACTACCAACAAAGGGACTCCCCTCAGGGTGTGGTACGCCCTATGAAGCATGGGTGGGACATTGCCCGAACGTCAGCTACTTCCGGATCTTTGGCTGCACCGCATACGCCTGGATTCGTCCGGAAGAAAGAACAAAACTGGGTGCTCACAACAGGAAGGCCTTCCTCCTGGGATATGAAGAAGGAGGCAACTCCTATCATCTCTGGGATAACACTAACAAGCGTGTGTTCCGCAGCCGCAGTGTTACCTTTGATGAATCCTTTCAGGACAGGTCCATCTCCAACACATTACCACAGCTCACTCGACTCTCTTTCCTGGATGACAATGATGACATTGCCAACACACTGCAGAAGTTCTCAGTTGACCCCACTCTTGATGAGCATGAAGGCGTCCTGCCTCCCGTTGTCCCTGCAGAACACAAGCCTTCCTCCTCAGCTGTTCCACTTGTGCAGCTTCTCTCTCAACAATCACTCCCTCCGGCTGATTCCACTATCCAACCAGTCCCCTTACGACGCTCTGCCTGCATCGCGCAACAGCAAGAGGCCCTCCACTACGCTGATGCCTCCAGTACAGCTGACTTCCCTGACGTTGCCCTTGTAACCCAGGTGGTTGATCCCACCAGCTACAAGGATGCTATGAGCAGGCCCGAGTCTGCTCAATGGCATGCTGCTGCTGTCGAAGAGTTTGAGCAACTGCAAAAACAGAATACCTGGTCACTTGTCCCACGCCCAGCTAATGCCCCTGTCGTGACGTGCAAATGGGTCTTCAAACAGAAGCTGGACGCTAACGGTGACCCGTGCCGGTACAAAGCTCGATTGGTTGCCCGCGGCTACAGTCAGGTTCTGGGTGTCAACTACAGTGACACCTTCGCCCCGGTCGCCAAATACTCATCCATCCGTGTGGTCCTTGCCCTGGTTGCGTCTGAGGGCTGGCACCTCCATCAAATGGATGTGAAGTCTGCGTTTCTCAATGGGGACCTTGAAGAAACCGTTTACATGACTCAGCCCGAAGGATTCATTGAGCAGGGGGGGGGAACTCTTGTCTGCCTCCTCAACAAATCCTTGTACGGGCTGAAGCAAGCTCCCCGGCAATGGAACAAGAAAATCCACGAATTCTTCCTCACACAACACCTTCAACGCCTACACTCTGACCACTCTCTGTATTTCCGACACGGTCCATCACCCCTCGGCGTGATCCTCTACGTCGACGATCTCATCATCTTTGGACCTTCTCTTCCGGTCATCTCCACCTTCAAACAACAACTGGCCCTGACCTTTGAGATGGCAGATATGGGCCCATTGACCTACTACCTTGGGATTCAGGTCACTCACGACATGCTTTCTCCCCAGGTTCTTCTGGCCCAAACCTCATACGTCCAACGCATGGCTGAGAAATTCAACTTGGGCGAGTCCACTCGTCTCTACACCTCTGGTGTCGAATCATGGCCTCACTAAGCCACCAACACCCGACATGCTGGCCTCCCCAGCCGAAGCGCAACTATTCCCAAGCATGGTTGGATCATTGATGTACGCATCTGTCGGGACACGTCCTGATCTCTCGTATGCAGTTGGGATTCTCAGCCAAGGATGCAAAGCACCAACAAAGGATCATATCACAGCTGCCAAGCGCTGCATCCGTTACCTTCGGGGGACGTCCACAATGTCCATCCGCTACACAAAGACATCAGGACCTCTCCTGACTGGTTTCTGCGACGCAGATCTCTCCGGAGATCAGACGAACAGCAGGTCCACCTCTGGATATGTCTTCAAGATCAACGGAGGACCTGTCTCATGGCGCTCCAAGAAACAACCTGTGGTTGCTCTGTCCTCCACAGAGGCTGAGTACATCTCACAGAGTGAGTGTACCCGTGAAGCAGTATGGTTGCGCATGCTTCTCGGAGAACTGGGATTTGACCACCTAGAACCAACTACTATCTTCTGCGACAATCAAAGTGCAATCGCACTGGCAGAAGACCCTGTCTTGCACGACAGAACCAAGCATGTGAAAAGGCAATTTCACTATGTAAGGGATGCTGTCGCAGAAGGTGAAGTCGACATGGTGTACATCAAAACAAAGCAACAGGAGGCTGACATCCTCACAAAGGCACTCGACGTCAAGCAACATACAGAACTATGTGATCGTATGGGACTCTTCAAAGGGTGATCTGCCTATTATGCGACTGCGTGATCTGCCAGGCTGCGACACCTGTCGGTAGCGAGGACCGCACCGCTGTGGCCTGAGCACCATTGACTCATTGACCGCACTGCACTGCGCATCGACTGCTTGACTGATCACCTGATTGATTGTGAGAGTGAGAGGGGCAGTGGGGAACCTGTAACGGTGGTCCATCTCTTGGATACACGGAGTGAGGACTGAGAGGAAAGGCACAGGTCCAACAGCTCTTCCTCTCAAATCTCTAAAACTCACATTGCTTATCGCTACCCACCTACTCCTCGAACTCTATTCACGAACCTGGACATTGAGTAAAACAAAAAGGAAAGGGGGAGATCAATTCTGGTACGACACCAAATTGAAAAGAACATGGGTTGAGATCATACGGTGTGGTTGTCAAATGAGATTGGACCAAAAAGGGGGGAATGATGACATCTGGCATAGTTTGTGTCCAAACTCATTTGAAAGGGAGAAAAAGTGCAAGAGGGCCAGGGGAGAGGTCGCCACTCTCTCCCCTGACCCTCAGCCTATCTACCCTACTGCTACCTACTTCGTGT
Source organism: Penium margaritaceum (assembly GCA_023375785.1). Taxonomy (NCBI): domain Eukaryota; kingdom Viridiplantae; phylum Streptophyta; class Zygnematophyceae; order Desmidiales; family Peniaceae; genus Penium; species Penium margaritaceum. The sequence continues at coordinate 53,087 of SZWC01012969.1, forward strand.
CTCTGCTCTGGGTCAGGAGAGAGGGTAATCCCATGCCTCCCCTGCCCGTGGTACCTGTGTTCTGACAGTAAAGATGAGAGCGATTGGATATATTCCATAGATGTTTGCTCAATATCATACAGTGGCTCAAGTGAGCGAGCAGCAGCGAGCGAGCTATGGAAATGCCAGCGTGGCACCACGGAGCGAAGCAACGCTAAGCTGTCCGGTCGATCATTGACCGAGGCGTTTGCTGAAGACTCCATTGAGCGCGGACACTTCGCGCATGACAGGAGGAACCGGACTACCACCACTTGTATTTCTCAGCACTAGGCAGCAACTAAACTATTTAGTAGTTTGCTCTGTACTCAGTCATTTCTTAATGCAATGGAGTGATTCTTTCACCATTCATTCGTCTGGACTCTCCTCCATTGTTCCAGCTCTCTTTGGCAAGCAATTCAGGCTTGCGGTGCAAGTGACTACAACTGATGTGTGACGTGGTGTCAAATCAAGACTCTCACACATAGGAGCAGAAGCAATTCAAGCAGAAGCAGACCCAACTTACCTGTCAAGCATTCAAGACCCTGGGGATTCTATTTTCTACCAGATGATACCCCATGCACCCTCCATTGGTACATCCTGATATTGTCCACATGTATGGCTTGGCAACAACGGATGTCCTCTGAGCGACATGGGATCTGGGCAAGACATCACTTGTCTTGAGGTTAGGAACATCAAAAGAGAACCGGAAAGATCACTATACAACCCTTTGAAATTGATACTCATCAAAAGGTTCAACATTGAAATGAGCCATCCGGGATCCCTGTAGTATCATGATAACATAGACGAAAAGTCGTCAAAAGAGGAGTAAAAAATATGAAGGAATAACTGCAAGAAACACATAAAATCCATGGTAACACATCGTCAAACTCAATGTCATACAATATGTCGTCTACCGATAACTCAGAAGGGATCATGTCATAAGCCACACGGTTCATAGCCTAGCACACCACCATAGATCC
>SZWC01012969.1:60213-74912 GCA_023375785.1 Penium margaritaceum
ACACACACACACACACACACACACACACACACACACACACACACACACACACACACACACACACACACACACACACACACACACACACACACACACACACACACACACACATACACAAATACCAATGTATGAAATGACCTCGATTGTCCATACCTCTGTTTGAGTCCCATATGCACTTGATCTTCATCCACTCAACCCACGCATCATAAAGGTCCAGTGGTGGAGGTTGTGGGATGATGAGTCCCCCTGTACCCACCCTTGCTTTTCCTAGATCATGTGCCCATTTCTCTAGCGGCGGCAATGGATGCCCTTTCAACGACATATGCGACAATGAAGCCATGAGTCGAGTTTTCATTATGCCAAGTGTGTAGAAGCACACAATACCAAAGGCTTTGCTTTTCAATTTGTTTTCGTAGAATGGTTTGCACTTCAAACGAGATTTTCAATCTCTTTGATGACAAGACTTGAAGTTTTCCAAGAATGTCCAGGAGGTAACATTGGCACAAAAAATTTTCCCTGTTGGTGACACCCTGCAGAAGTGTCACCAATGGTGATTCCCCATTTGTTGGAAATGTATCCGATGACGCGTGTCATTTGCAGTGATGCCTGTAAAACATCAATGAAAAACAAACACAAGATTACATTATTTTGCATTGAACCTTGGCCTGGAACATACTGGTTTGTACAGGGGAATAGCATTCATAAGCATGGGATTTCAGCCTCAGCCCTTGGATTGGACATTAGCGGCATGTTGTTCATGTGGGTTCCGCTCCATCAGTATTCCAGTTTGATTGATTAGTGCTTGGGCTACATAACAATTTCTTAGTTGACATCTTGGATGAGGAATTTATTTTAGCGTGTGGGTAGCTCGTTACTTTCTTGTAGTGCGTTGATACATATGTTATTTCTCGTAGTCCATTGATACATGTATTATATCATACGCGATGTTGGTATAAATGAGTTTTGAAGTCTTCCAACACATGTTTGTTCCTGGCCCTGTCACTGTGCTCTCCCTCGAATTGACATCCTCCAGAAAGCGAGAGGTGGGTTTTTCTTAGTTTGCCCTTTTGCGACCCAAGGGCTATTTTCATGGCATGTTATTTTGTTAATAGATACTTGCTATCACATGTCCAATTTGTTGTGTCCCAAGAGTAAACAAGTTCCAAAACTCTATGGGTGGGATCTTTTGTCATTACATCTGTGGCCTATCCCACGTTGGTCCTAGTATTTTCATGTCATTTGGTTGCGGGCAGGCTGGCCACTTGCCCCTAACTCCACCTTTCTGTTTTACAAGGTTCAAAATGTTTGACCACTTTCTTAAATGGTCGAAAATTTGTATTAATATTTTGATATGAAATCTTGAAGGAAGTTCAAATTTACGAAGACAGGCCTTGATATTCTCAAAATCCACTGACTTCTCGGTGGAGTTTCTCAAAGCGACCACTCACAACCATGTATGTTACCTGTTGTTTGACTGGATCATCCAAGAAATCATAAATGCTTCATTCTATTTCTTTCTATCATATACATGCGCTCAACAGTTCCGACACTTTTCACTGAAATTTTCTTGTTTCTAAAGAAAAATTATCCCTCACATGATTTTTTGCGTTGCACTTCATCCCTGTGAAATATCCATGTTTTGTTTGGCATAACAAGCTTACCTCCCTATTGGAGCTTATGCTTGTGTAACAGTTTTCTCCAACAAGAAATTTCAGAGTTGCATTGTAGTAAAGGGTGTAGTAGCAAACATCAAAGTACAAGACGTGTAAACGACTCTCCTATTACACCTTATATGGTTGACCTGTGATGGTCGGAGCAAAAGGGTCACTCCATGGGACGTGTCAGTTAGAGGGCCAAAGTCAGAAGGATTTTGGCTCTGCTGCCAATGTAGAAATTTGTAGAGTTCATCGCGTCAAAATGGTAGAGATCTTGGCGTATCTATCGCTGGTGGTCATGGATATGGTTGGCGTTGGTAACGATGCACACTTTTCTACCATGTCGAAGGTAAAGTTAATCAAGGGCTTTTCATACACTCGATCACATGTCCAGTAGGTAAGTACATGATAGTACCTTCTCAGAAATTATCTTGTGCTGTGGTCATTGCTTTTCCACTTTCATGTTGATGTAGATAATAAGTTTTATCTTTTGTATTTGAAAAAACGTGGTTGTTGAAAAGAGCTCCAATACACTGTTAGCAGAGTTTTCTCATTGACATACCTGTGTCCCAGTTTAAGTACTGTATTTTTTTATTATGTGTTAACATAGACTAGAGATGACATGTGTCTTGAGATTATTCATGGCAAATTAGTATCTGAGCTAGTTTTCAGCCAGCAGCCGTCAGCCAGCAGTTTGTCCTCGTCCCTCCCTTAAATTATTGAGTGTGTATTTGGTGAGAAAAACAAGGAGTGTATTGTGTAGATAATAAAAAATTCACACTGGTTTATTTTGTTTTTCCACATACATTTGTGTATTTTTGTTGTAACCTCTCAGCTACATTCCCAAATACTCACCTTATACATTGACGAATATGGGGGGGATGGGGTTCTAAGGGAGCAGTCAATTTGGAAATCTTCCCCCCAAACTGGATAGTTTATTGTCACAACATATCTGGTAGTGTAACTGATGGATCTATTTGGAAATAGACTAGTGTATTCTAACACTATTCACCTGTAGTTTTTCCTTGTTCCAAGATCTCCCTTCCAACTGCATAGTGTGCATTGGGCGAGTGCACTGTCTTTTTTTGGTACCCTCTAAAATACACTCCTAAATTCTTTCATTTGATACATTGACGAATATGGGTGGGGTCCTCAGATAACAGTCCATCTGGAGATTCCCCCTCCCAAAGTGGACAGTGTGTTGGCATAATGCATTGGGTAGTGTAGCTATTGGACCTGTTTAGGAATACAATAGTGTATTCTAACATGAATAGCATATTGGCTGTCCATAATATTAGAATAGGAATGATCAATGCCTCACAAGAGCTGTTTGGACAAGCACAAAACTATTGTATGTAAAGATCTATACAAATAAGTCCAATCGTTCAATGATTGAGGTCAATGATTCTTGTGCTACCATTTTCAGTTTGGCAAATCAATCACAAATTTATATTCTGGCATCAAGAACATTGGACGCAATTGATAATATATGAAGCAAGTCCCACCCCTCATTTCTGAGTATCTATTGTGCGAGTGCAATGGGGAGTGTATTGTGTACACAACGAAAGATGAGCACTATTGTAAGTCGTCATTCCACATGCCTTAGTGTATTTTTTGGTACCCTCTCAGCTACACCAGCCAATGCACTCACCCAATATGTTGCAAAGTATAGGGAGAAGGGGGATCTGAGGGAGCAATCAATACAGAGTCTCACCCTCCCAAAATGGAATGTGTATTGGCACAATGTATTGGACACTGTAGCTGATGGGCCTATTTAGAAATACAATAGTGTAATTCAAGCACAAACAAGTTGTCAACTGACGAGCACCGTTGAATGGAAGTCATCGACAGCTCACGTGAGCTGTTTCAATGAGTATACAAATATTTTCTATAAAGATATGCAAAAATGATTCCAATCGTTCAATGCTCAAGGTCAATATATCTCAGGAAATAGTTGCTAATTGATCAACTGGATCATAAACCTGTGTTCATGCATCAAGGATACAGGACAAAAATGATGAATAGGGGGCGAGCCCACCCCCCCTCTCCAAGCACTGAGAGTGTATTGTAGGAGTGTAGTTGGGAGTGTAACATGTGGAAAATAAAAGATGTACACTAGTTCATGTTAGTATTCTTGAAATATTTTTTATTTTTTTTCATACCCTCAGCTACACTTCCCATTGCACTCATAAATTACAATATTTACTCTAGGGGGTGGCTTTGGAGGAGCAATGAATATGGAAGCCCATGTAGTGGATAGTTTACATGCATTATTTATTGGGCACTATAGTTAATATGACCGATTAGAGAGTTACTAGTATATTTACAAACTAACATCCTATTGACTGTCTAGCATCGTTGAATGGGAATCATCAATGGATCGCATGAAGATTTTCATCATGCATAAAAATGTATCCTTTCCTCCAAGCTGGAAAATATGTATTCCGTGAATGTAGTAGGGGCGTATTGTGGGAACAATGAAAATGCACACTAGTGTATGTTCATTTTTCACGTACATTACTGTACTGTTCTGAACCTCCTCAACTAATCTAACCAATATGCTCATCCAAAACATTGTCAACGACAGGTAGCGGGTGTGAGGGAGAAATGAAGACAAAAGCTCCACCCCAACCTCAACTGTACATCAGCATAGTGTATTCGGCAGTAGCTGATAGACATAATAAAACATAAACATGTTTCTTCTAACAAAAACACTGTCAACGTATCGATGCCGTAAAATTGGGTTTATCATCGGGTGAAAAGTGATTTATCTACAACATTAAAGGTTCGCAAACATCCACTACATTGTTCAATAAGAATGATAAAAAAACTTATAGGCAATAGTCATCGACAAAACAAACAAAGTACAAACTGAACTGTGGGCATAAAAAATGAGGATGCAGATGAAAAATGGAAATCGAGTACATTTGTTTAGTGCACAAACGTGTGTAGATAAGAATTGTCATATTCTAGACCATGGATTGAGCAACAGTAAAGCTGTCGCATGAGCAAATGCTAAACTGTTCCTCAAGAAATAATCAATCCAATGCAAGGGCAGCAACTTTCCTATCTTTTGAGTGACAGCCAAGTTTTTGATTTTGCAGGAGGATTTCATGAGAAGTACTCCTCTCAACTGATGTCACGGCCGATATCTTTCATAGTGGTCTGGAAACTGGCAGGGTAAAATAATGTTTAAAAGTTTGGTACCATTCACCATGCCAACTCGCAGGGTCAAGTTGATGCTACTGTCCAAAGAGGACGCCTAACCCACATTTTCTGCATAAGTTGAGCATAAACCTTAGCTAGGTAGTTTGATGTTTAACCCTCCATATCCGTGATCCTTGGTCGTAACATTTAGGCTCTGCATACAATTGTATTAATAGGTGAGTTATGGTTAATCACCCTAAATTCATAAACTCGGCAATTGGTGTATCAGAAGGTGTATAACTGTGTACATACATTTTTCAGAAATCATAAACATCAATTTATGTCACTTGAGCCCAGACGTACAAAGTGTTAGTTACCATGGATTATGTGTATTATGTACTAGTTTTTGTTAGAATCCCATGTTCACTAATGTGTTCACTTCCCAATACACTTGTCAATACACAATTTTAGGGGTGAGGTGATTGGTCACATATGGAATAGGTAGCACATATCCATGGCAATGAAATTTGAAATCATTTTTCACAATAATGTGCTATAACACTTTTGCTGAGTTATGGATTGGAAGGTGGAAGGAGGGTTTGAATTTTTTGAACTACCTTATCTTGCGGATGAACCATATTTCCTTCTTGAGATTGAGGCACAATTTTGCGACAATGTTATGTTGACGTCATTTGTATCTGAAAAATTGAATTATTCATAGGAAAATCCTATTGATTGCATACCAGGCACAACCATAACCTGAAAAATCACCTCCTCACAAAAAGAAGCCCATATCGGGCCGGTTCCGGACTCGCCAAACTCTGGCCCAGCAGAGAAAGCGGGCAAAAATACTCTGTAGCAGACTCTACCGCAAAGTTCCCCGCGGACCGTGCCAGAGTCCTTTTGCTCCTCTCGCAAAAAATGGATCCCTGTTTCACAGTAGAAGGCCCGGATCCATTGCTGCCAGACTCCGGTGCGTCAGACTATGCGCACATGCGAAATGTTTGTTGGCGAGCTGTTGCAATCGTTTGCAAGCTCTTGCAAGTAATTGCGAGCGATTGCGACCTCTTGCAAAATTGCGAGCAGGAAACGAAACCTCCAAAAAGCAAGGTTTCGCTTTCTGGCAGGTTAGTCNCCGGTGCGTCAGACTATGCGCACATGCGAAATGTTTGTTGGCGAGCTGTTGCAATCGTTTGCAAGCTCTTGCAAGTAATTGCGAGCGCTTGCGACCTCTTGCAAAATTGCGAGCAGGAAACGAAACCTCCAAAAAGCAAGGTTTCGCTTTCTGGCAGGTTAGTCGCAGATCATTGCTGCAGGTTGGCTGCAGCCGGGAGCTCTGCGGCAGCCATTGCTTGGGGGGTTCTCATTGGCTCCTAGAATTGTGGTACTTTTCTTGGGTTGCCACAGCTACTGAAGTTGCAATTTTCATTTGCAATCCGGCGGGTTTCACGTGCCTGTGGCAGGGAAATCGTGTTTAGTCTTAAACTCCAACCCGTGGCTAGATGCGATGGGTTGGCTACATGCCGTTCATCTGAAGCGAGCTCGTTGATCAAAATGTTAGGAACTCTGTACATTCGAGTCAAGGCTGCCGCTGCCGCAGGAGCTGCTGGAGGAACTGTGTCGCTGCTGCAGAGGTTGTCACAGAGGCTGCCGCAGACGATTATCGGGGTGAATATCACCCCATCCAGGCGAGAACAGCGGGCAGTTTTCTATGGCAGAGTGTGCGGAAGAGTCTGCGGCAGCCTCTGTGACAGGGACAATCTCCGCGCTCGGTCTGCCGCACCGGAGTCCGACAGCAATGGATTCGGGCCAAAATCCTTTCACGGCAGAGCCCGTTCACCCGTGAAAACCGGGATTGAACCCGGATCCCATGGTGTGTGAAGTTTCGTGATTGTGGGTCCAAAACCTCGTGATGCTCAAACGAGAATACTTTGGCTAACTCTTGGATATATCCGATTGCAAAAATCCCACCACCAAAATCATTGAATGGACTTTTTGCATTCACTTTGAACGGCCTGCTGCAGAAGTCTGTGGCAGGCGGGTTTGCCACTATACAGTGGCAATGCAGCAGCCCTGGCATGCCACAGAACTGGGGTGAAACGCATTGTCGATTGAAAATTTTGGGCGCGAGACCTGCCATGGACCTGATGTCTGCGGTGGGTCTACGGGGCGGACTTACAAGTTGCCCCTATTCTCGCTCGACCATGTCTGAGACGCCCCCATTCTGAGAAAAATGGCTACGTCGCCCCCATTCTAAGAAAAATGGCTACGTCGCCCCCACTTTTTGTGCTCCGGGGAATTATGGCTAGGACGCCCAGTATGGATGAAATATTATCGATGTGTTGTCCCCATTTTGAAAGGTGGGGGCATGGTGACGAAAATATTTTGTATGGCACATTGGTGGACATCACTTTCAAGGGAAACCTGCGGTACATCCTTCCGGACACCTGGTCCGCTGTGTATTCCGTCCAGACCTCCTCGCTGTCGGTGACGCTAGGTTTACAAGTTTACTGAATTCATGCCTGTTCTTTGCAATACGAGTTTTGTTTGTCATATGTCGACAATATCACATTTCCATTTATGGTTAATCACCTCTGAAAAATACACTCTTCATACAGTGTACATGTCAAATGTAAGCCTATGGAAATTTCATGGTACTTTCGTGGAAGCTACGTTACAATCCAATTTACTATGTGTGTTCATGCATATTAGCATGTACTTGTATGCCTCAACATGTGAAAGTTCTTGGAAGGCTGGTAATTAAAATTATAAAAACCCAACAAAAACCATGCTTTCTTTTTCCGCAACTCCATTTACAATTCCCTTAAACAGACGTACATTCGTCCTTCTACCTTAAAGATGCTAATACTGTGAAGAATGCAAATGCCTATTCCTGGACTCGGAACTAGTCAGAGACACAATCGACACGGTTTTACGGCCGGGGTTAAGGGTTTGATTTTTTCTCTTTCCCGGGCTCCTGTTGGACCCCGCTGTAGCGGAGCCCAACAGGTTCCCTTCTGTCGCAAAGGGGGATTTTGTATCACCCACTCGAATCCCTCGCAAACCTGTTATCGATCGTCACATGTGTTGACGACTAGTCGACGGTCGTCGATCGTCGATTTTCATCTATGTATAGACGATAGGAGCGTACATCGTCGATCGTCGATCGTCATAGATCGACGGTCAAAGAGTGGTTTTTGACATCTTCTTAAAATACACTTTGTGTATTTTTCTCGTGTCCATCAGATGGACATGTGAAAAATACACAAGTGTATAGTACACTTACTGTATTCAAGTAACGGTTGTACAATACAAAACCCAACTACACAACCCCAATACACTTGTCGATTCTTGGGGAGGGGGTGATGGGCTCCCGACTACGTGGTTTCCAATATGCAATATGGTTTCCGCACATGTCGATGTCATCGACTAGTCGACGGTCGCCGATCGTAGATTTTCATCTATGCATAGACGATCAAATCGTACATCGTCGATCGTCATAGATCGACGGCCGACGAGTGCTTTTTGACATCTTCTCAACATACACTGTGTGTATTTTTCACGTGCCCGTCAGATACACTTACCATATACACTCCCCCAATACACTTTGCCCTTTGGGGGGGGGNGATATCTGGCTCCCATGTTGCCCCCCCCCCCAAAACAGGTAAAGTGTATTAGGAGAGTGTATATGATGTGTGTGTCTGACGGACATGTGAAAAATACACCAAGTGTATAGTACACTTAGTGTATTCAAGTAACTGTTGTACAATACACAACCCAGCTACACTACCCCAATACACTCGTCGCTTCTGGGGGGGGGAGATGGGGTCCCAACTATGTGGTTACCAATGTGCAATATGGTTTCCACACATATGGATGTCATTGACTAGTCGACGGTCGTCGATTGCCGATTTCCATCTATGTATAGACGATCAAATCGTACATCGTCAATCGCCGATCATCATAGATTGACGATCGATGAGTGTCTATGGACATCTTCTCAAAATACACTTTCTATATTTTTCACGTGTCTGTCAGATACACTTACACTCCCCCAATACACTTTACCCATTTGGGGGGGGGGAGAGATCTCCGACTCCCATGTTGCCCCCTCCCCCAAATAGGTAAAGTTTGTTAGGAGAGTGTATGTGATGTGTGTATCCGACGGACATGTGAAAAATACACTAAGTGTATAGTACGCTTAGTGTATTCAAGTAACAGTTGTACAATACACAACCCAGCTACACAACCCCAATACACTCGTCGCTTCTGGGGGGGGGGGAGATGGGGTCCGGACTATGTGGTTACCAATGTGCAATATGGTTTCGGCACATATGGATGTCATCGACTAGTCGACGGTCGTCGATCATCGATTGTCATCTATGTATAGACGTTCGAATCGTACGTCGTCATTCGTCGATCATCATACATCGAAGGTCGACGAGTGTCTATTGACTTGTTCTCAAAATACACTTTGTGTATTTTTCACGTGTCCATTAGATACACTTACCATAGACACTCCCCCAATACACTTTACCCTTTGGGGGAGGGGAGATCTCCGGCTCCCATGTTGTCCCCCCCCTCCAAAACAGGTAAAGTGTATTAGGAGAGTGCATATGATGTGTGTATCCGATGGACATGTAAAACATACACTAAGTGTATAGTACACATAGTGTATTCAAGTAACGGTTGTACAATACACAACCCAGCTACACCACCCCAATACACTCGTCGCTTTTGGGGGGGGGGGAGATGCCGCCGACGAAGAAACATTGCAACAATTACGGAAGTACGCTCGTTATGAAGCTACTTATATTTTGTGTCCAATAGTTCTGAAAGTAAGCACCCTCTTTACAAAGGTAACCAATCAGAAACCATGAAGACATATATACGTATACTAAACATCAAGACTGGAATATCATATCATTTTTTCTCCCTAGCTATATACTTACATTGAATTCCCAAGGCACAAGTATCATATACATAGCTTTCCAAGTGAACTGAACATGACTACCTCTCTAGACAACTTCATGGAAATTTCCTTATAGTAGGTATCTAGTACACTAAATGTGCTGTGTATAAGAAGCCCTCGAGAAACCATACCTCCACATTCATTATACTTCCGCGCAACTTCGGAGTACTCTGTTGGGAGTTGCCACCTATTTTCACGTTGGGTACATCGTGATAGTTCATCATGGACAAAAGCATTTCATTGGGGCCCCACTTACACGTGAATACAGTACTTATTACACATGAATGAATGTAGTCCACGTACATTGTGGCCACGGTGGCATACAATTTGACCAATGCGTGGACGCCTAGGGTCATGCATGGCAGCCCCCCCCTACCTCCAACCGTGGTCGGGTGCACCCCAGTCAGGTCACTCCGTGCCCTGAAGCTGGCAGGGGTCTCCATCGTCTGTCATTGTTCATTGCAAGTTTCATCGTTGACGCTAGGGTAGCCCGACGAACCTGTCCCGCTCTAGCGCAGTGCCCATGGCGCTGGCCGGCATTCTCCCACCCAGTGAGCGTGGGATGGGGGCATGGTACATATATAATTGCCGATTTTATTTCCAACATGCCCTCATTTTCGCGGCATGGCGGCTTCATCGTCGCTCGGTTCGCCGAGCGAAGTACGTCAAACTATTTCATGGCACACGTAGCATTCGTAGGCAAATTTCGCCTGGTCCCCAGTACCTAGATCCCCTCATTGCGGATGCAACCGTGGACTATGTTGACCCCATGCATGTCCGTTCATTCGCTGAGTGGAATTACGACATGAGAGAGCGCGACGAATGGGAGGCGCAAGAAGAAGCTGACCTAATGGCATCCATGACCCCTGGATCCCCCGACCCCGTTCTTGTGATGTACAAAGGTGGTAAATCTGTACGAGTCCGTCCCGAACGGTACTATCCGCCCAGTGGTACGTGCTACATCCGTGATGGTCTCCCGCCATGGCGCGTCCCCTCTCTGGTTTGCAGTGTTTGTTAGGAGAACCTCCCACGACACTAAGTCGAAAGTCTGGCAAAGGTCACCGCCCATCCCGCAAGCACAAACAAACAGAGCACAATTGTAAAACACCGATGTCAGAGTGTGCCAGACTTTGCCGTCATCTCTGAACAGTTGGACTGAATGTGTTGTTGGCGTTGGTGTGCAGGCCCCTCCGACGAGGATGATGACGGGGATAGGGCTCAGTTTCCCGGAGGAATGGAATTCCAGACCATGGAAGAGTGCCAGTGCACCATCGAAGATAACGTTGTGCAACAACGTTTCCCCCTCAAGTGGGAGAGGTTGAAGCCCGGGAGGATCGTCGTGCGCTGCCAAAATCACAAAAGTGAGGGGTGTGAGTGGGTCATACGTGCCCGCATGTCGTCAAAGTCCCACAGCAGCGTCGTGTCCTTGTACGTGGATGGGCACAAGTGCACACCCGGGCAGACGAAGGGGAGCCCGGCCCGCACAACCAAGTGGGTCCTACACCGCATCCGAGACACGGTGGCCCGAGACCCGACTACGAATGCAAAGGCACTCCGCGTAGTCGTCGAAACGTTGGGGTACCAGCTCATCCGGAGGGCACGGGACAAGGCCCAAGAAGAAGTCATGGGGGAGAAGTATGGATCGTGGGCCCTCTTCCCCACGCACTATGCAGAGGTTAGTATGTACGAACTGCACTTTCATTGCCCCGGTTCTATTTTTTGGAGCCGCCGGTTTCATCATGACGTCCATGCCTTTGCACTTGTAGCTGATGCGCGTGGACCCAAACATGATGGCCGTTGTGGAGCAGAAGCAAAAGAAGTTTTGACGATACTTCATCGCACCTGGGACCTGCCGCAAAGCCTAGCCGCACGTGCGTTGCATCGTGACAATGGACGGCACGTTCCTCAAAAACGGATACAAGCAGGTGCTCTTAATCACCCAATTCTTCGTTGCAAACAACAACAGCCTCCCCATGGCGTATGCCCCAATCAGCAAAGATAACTGGGGATGGTTCCTCCTCCAGCTTTCCAATGCATACTGGACGTTACGGGAGAGCGGCACGACCATTATCAGTGACCGGGACACATGCCTCTTGGGGGCCATGTCGAAGCTGTTACCACGTGCCAACCACAAGTTCTGCGCCTACCACACCAAGGAGAATATACGCCTCACCTATAGCAAAACGACGCCCAAAATCTTTTGGCGGCTGGCACACGCGTACGAGTGGGAGCAGTACGAAAAGCTGAGTCTGGAGCTCATGCACACAAAACCAAGGGGTTTTAACGTACGTCTTCAAGCATGGCGACGAGGGCGGCATCAAGCTACGGAGCTGGAGCCGCTTCCATGGCCCACCGGGATGTGGCGGCCATACCACCGCTAACGCAGCAGAGTCGCTGAACACCAGGATCATCGAGGCAAGAAAGTTGTTTCCGTTCCACTGCTTTGCCAGCATGTACCCGTTCATCCAGAAGTTGTTCGCAACGCGCAGGGAGCTGGCACACGACGTCAACATAGGCAATGGACATGAGAAGAAGTGGGCCACTACACCCAGTAAAGCCCTCTAGCACAACTGCCTGGAGGCACATGACTACAAGGTCGTGCACACCGGAAACCTCATGGCCACAGTGACATGGAAAAGAGGTGTGTCGCGCCAGGTGGACTGTCGCGACCTGGCGCACACCCCTCTTTTCCATGCCACTTGGTAGCGGCCATAGCTGCACTTACGCTATGGCCGCTACCAAGAGTGTAGGGGGAGGGCCGGTTAGGCCCTCCCTCCTCGCCGAAGCGAGGAGTGGTTGCGCACCACTTCTCGCGTCAGCGAGGGCTGGCCGGCGGCCAGCATTTCGCTGGCCGCTGGCCAGCTCGCTGCCGGCCGGCTGAATGGCCAGCGGCTGGCCAAGCGACCGGCCGGCCACCGGCCGGCCAGCCGCCAGCTGCCGATCGCGGCCTCAGCCCGATTGGCAGCTAAGGGGCAACGAGGGCCTCGAGGGTGAGGCCTCGTGGCCTCGTGCCCTCGCCCTACCTCGCCCTCCTTGCAAACAAGTAAGCGAGGAGGAGGGATAGGGGGAGTGAGGGTGAGGACGAGATAACTGGCGCAAAATCGCCAGCGTGCCTCGCACGCGACGATTTTGCGCAGAATGGCAAAACGTAAATAAAAGTTCGTTTGCGACAAACTTCGACATAAAAGAAATGAAATAACTCGTGCGAACATACGAGTTCGAGTTAAAAACCCCCGGTTTGGGTCGCAAAACCAGGGTGTAGCGGGAGGGCCGGTTCGGCCCTCCCTCCTCGCTGATGCGAGGGGTGGTTGCGCACCACCCCTCGCGTCAGCGAGGGCTGGCCGGCGGCCAGCAATTCGCTGGCCGTCGGCCAGGTCGCCGCCGGCCGGCCAAGTGACCGGCCGGCCAGCCGCCAGCCGCCGATCGCGGCCTCAGCCGGATCGGCGGCTGAGAGGCCACGAGGGCCTCAAGGGCGAGGCCTCGTGGCCTCGTGCCCTCGTCCCCCCTCGCCCTCCCTGCAAACGAGCAAGAGAGGACGAGGGATAGGGGGAGCAAGGGGGAGGTCGAAATAGCTGGCGCGAAATTGCCAGCGTGCCTCGCACGCGACGATTTCGCGCTAGAACGACAAAACGAAACTCGAAGTTCGTTTATGACGAACTTCAACGTAAAACAAACGGAATAACTCGTGCGAACACACGAGTTCGAGGTAAAAACCCCCGGTTTGGGTCCCAAAACCAGGGGTTTAGTTAAAAACGGAAATGGGCCTCCGGAGACTTGAAATATTCGAGTCTCCCTGCTCTGGGTCATTGATGACGATTGCCCCTCAGTCTCGCGAAGGGGGTAAACCCCTGACGCGGACTGAGAACGCCATTCTGTGAACTCCGACGACGACTTTAGAGCAGGAGCTGGAGATCCAGCTCGTTACAGTGGTTCTCAGAGCGAGACGACCCTCGCGACCAAGGGTTCGACGGAAACGGCGGCTACGACCTAGATAAAATGCCGCCGGCAGTTGCAAGCAGCAACAGAAACGCCAGAAGGGACTACGACATCAACACTTGACGGATTGAAGCGCCGTAAAGTGCGTTAGAGAGCTGGAAAAAGCTCTACTTAGTGGAGAGTCTTTCTTCCAGCCTCTCCACACTTCCAGGGAGCTAGGAGGATTTTTGTGGGGCGGGTTGGGGAGTTCCCACCTCTAAAACCACAAAATCCTCCTCATTTTCAAGGCTCCTTCAAACCTCCTTCATCCAAAAAACTGGGACAGCGTCCCTCTCCAAGCTTAGGGGCTCTCACGACCTGAGAGCACCCTAAAAAGAAGGAGGGTGACAACTTGGGGACTTTTGGCGGCTCCCCCAACGCCGCCGGCTCAAGGAGGACGCCGCCAAGGGGCGCAAGACACGCAAAGAAGACTCAAGAGGAGGCCAAGGAAGACAAGAAAACAAGAAGACAAGAAGAAAAGTAGTTTTTTTGTCCTAGACCTTGTACTTGCTTCAATTCTTGCTCTTTGTCTTAGTTTTGTGAGCGGTACTCACACTCCTTGTTACTCCCTAGTATTTTGATATTCTGTTTTCCTAGATCCTAGTTGCTACCAAGTGCCGTGAGTCACGGCCTAGGAGGACTAGTTTCTAAACCCACGACCTTGTGCCGACGTGGCGGCCTACGAAAATAGAAATATAAATTGAAATTGCCTTACCGATCGTGAGAGCAACGACTTAGG
The DNA here is from genome assembly GCA_023375785.1 of Penium margaritaceum. Classification (NCBI taxonomy): domain Eukaryota; kingdom Viridiplantae; phylum Streptophyta; class Zygnematophyceae; order Desmidiales; family Peniaceae; genus Penium; species Penium margaritaceum. The sequence goes on from SZWC01012969.1 coordinate 74,702, forward strand.
AGGCGATTCCTCCTCGTTGTGGGGTGATCCTCACAACAACCTTCACGTGCTAGTTGCACGAGCGACGTGATGGCAAGTGCCGGACCGTCTAGAGCCAACAAGGGCAAGGTGGTGACGTTCTCACCACACGCTCTTGGCGGACTCCAAGTTTTGGGAGCTGCCGCCGCGAGCACGGTTGCCAACCCAAAGGCAACCGTACCGCCTAAGGCAA